>WURT03064052.1:0-13727 GCA_009936505.3 Holothuria glaberrima | reverse complement strand
CTAACTAACTAACCTACCGGAACCCAGCCAAGTCCACCACGGACAAATGATCAGAAACACACAGATCTCTATGATAACATAAATGGGCTGAGAAACAAATCAGAAATTCTTAATGATTACACTTTATAACCCAGACATAATGTCAGTTAATGAAACTAAACTCATCATTACCCAATTTATATACCAAACTTCATTATTATTAGAAAAATATTTCCAGCCACCAAGGGGAGGGGTGTTCTTATTGCCATCAAGAATGATCTCCCTTATACACAAACCAATACAGACATTTATGAAAGATGATCAAGCAATTAGTATTGAAATTAAGGCTAAAGACTCTCTCGTATCCAGTTAAAAATATCACTTACTCCACCAAGTAAAAATGTGAATGAAAATATATTTGATTATATGACAGGTGAATTCATTCTGATAGGAGATCTTAATTCTTACCATACCTACCTTACCTGTAATTAAACAACTTCCTATGGTAAAACTCTTATTACAAATTATTTAAACCACATAATTTGGTTGTAAGTAATAGTAAAACCAAGAAACCCTCTAAACAACACGGAAGAACTTTTAGGCTTAATTATTGTTACTGATAAGACTCATAAAAGGCACATTTCAAACCATATTTAGGAAGTTCCTAATTTAAGTGACCACTATGTTTTAATACGGTAACCAAATTTAAAATGGATAAAAGTAAAACTTTCTCTCAATTAAGTACTATAGAAATTATCATAAGAAGACTGATTGGGAAGGATTGAAAGATTCACTAAGAGAAGATGCTATTACTCTGCAGACAAAGTTGGAGAGAATGCAACCTAATGAACTTAATCTTTCCAATCTAACTCAGGATCTTTCAAACTTTATTTCTGAAGCTTACAATAATAACAGCCCTTAATTAATATGATTTACTAGCACATGGAAAATAAATCCTTATATCATAAACCTTAACAAAAGCAAAACGTACCCTTAGAAGGTGCAGTTTTAACTCAACTACTAACGGACAAATAAACAGATTAAATTTCGCCAGGTCATATTTCAAAAACTTGCTGACTGGGACAACAACTGTAAGCAAGTAAACAATGAAACTGAGCCCAGTCGTTTCTGAAAAAGAGTTAAAAAGGAGATGAATTGATAATAATGGATTTAGAATTAAAGACCATCAGGAGCAAGCTAATCTGTTGGCTAATATTATGACTTTTATCCATAAAATCCATGATACCGTTCATTGTGACCAACTTTTTATAATCTGTTGATAAATTCATCGATGATAAGAACCAACTTTTCCGTCCCAATTTTACGGAAAACAAGTTTAACCGGCATAAAACCTATAAATATCGATGAAATGTATAGCGCTCTTAATCAGAGTAAGAACAATTCTGCCCCTGGTAGTGACAATGTTACCTATAGGGTGTTGAAAAATTTTCCAGCTGTTCTATTCTTATTCCTAAGCAACCTCTTTAATATCCTTTGAGAGTAGGTTACTTCCTCAGTTTATGGAAGAGGGTATATAAAGGTAACTGTTATTCCTACGCCCCTCCCCCATCCACTTTATACATAATACAACTATAGACCAATTAGTCTTTCGTCCTAATTGGGAAAGCTTTTGAAAGGATAGTTGCCTCCCACATTAGAAATAATTTGGAATAACAATTTCTTCAGTAAATATCAACGGAGCAATGTGGTATTAGAAGTAAAAAAAGGATATTTGATCATTTTTAGGGCTGCCCACTACATCAGAATTAGTTTAACCCAAAACAAAGTTCTAACAATGCTCTATTGATGCTGATATATTGATGCATGCATGCTGACAAAGCATTTGACAATATTTGGTATTACGACATGAGGAATAAATTCAGTAAAATCCATTTGAATAGCCATTCACTAGATTAATCCCTTCCTTTCTGTATGATCGGGTCATGCAAATTAAATTATAAGGAAAACTCATTTTTCAGACTCGAAGCAAGCAACCCCCAAGACTCTATTCTAAGTTCTCTACTTTATATCATCTGTTAATGACATCCCTACAAGCTTATCCAAAGTAACATTTCACAATTTGCGGATGATATAGCAATTAAGTCCCACCTCCCTTAAATGGAAAATGCAGTCACCCTAATCATAGTTTGTAAGCCTGTTCATTCTAGTCCATGAATGGCCGATTTTGATCATGCGTCAAGTGGTTAGAGCATCCGACTTGCAGCCAGAAGGTCGGGGGTTCGAATCCTGGCAGGGTCATACCAAAGACTTTAAAATGAAACCTACTGCCATTGTGCTTGATGCTCAGCATATAAGAATTAATTGGTTAGAAACTGAGACGTAAAACCTCACCTAACTGACCAACTATTTTGATCATGTGACAATATTTTTGTTATTGAATTTCAAAAATTCAAGAATTTTTCCTTGTTTTACCTATTGTTTGTTATAGTTATGTTCAAAACGTCCTTAGAGGTGCTTGTAATGCAATAAGACTAAATTTGCAAGGGTTTGCAGATTTTTCAAAGCAAATTTTAGGGCGAATGCCAATTGCCTTTAAACTATGTTCAAAAAGCAGACAAAAAAATTGTTTGCAACAATTGGCGAATTTCCAAAGTCCGACCATGTTAATTTTGAAGAAAAACGGAAAGTTGATCAAACAAACTCAGTTCTTTTTTTAAAATAAAGTTTCAAATTCAAAATAAAGCCCATTCCTAGGAGTGATATTTCATCACGATGCACTTTTTAATATCCACATTGACAACATTTGCGCGATAGCTACTGTCGCCTGCTAAGCTTGAAAGAATTAATTCGAAATAACACAGTAAAACCTGAAACAGGATTAAGGATCTACAAACCCCCTAAAAAGACCTATTATTGAATAAGGGAGCATTTGTTAATTTTACTACCTCTTTCATCAATGTTAAATAACCTGGAAGAATAACCACTTCAGCCAACAGGTTAGCCTATAAAATTCCGGGTTATATCCACGGCCGGATTACCTTTGTGGGGCCCTTGGCACAAACTAATGTGGACGCCCGCTTCGACTATAATTCTCCACAAGACTACAGTGTCGCAAGTCACAGAAGGGGGGCAAAGGTTGTGGTCACTTTCACCCGCCCCACGCCTCCCCACTCGGAATGAACTCCATAGATTTCCTTTTTAAGTACATGTAAGCCCACAAAACGAAAACTACTGAGCACAGATGATCTCCACAAACTACTTCAAAACATACAATAATGTAGTTTTGTGAGGGTTCCTTTTTATGTGGGCCCTTGGCATGTGCCTAGCTGTCCCATGCTTAAATTCGGCCCTGGATATATCTCTGAAAAAAGTCTTTCCCACAACTGATTCTCAAACTATTCTATACCTTATAATCAAACTAAATACTGATAATTAACAATCTCCTACTTATCCTCCGACTGGCACTCGCTGTTGACACTTTCATAAAGCCCTTAAATAAACAACCCTTTTGCAAAATAATCGTACAGCACTACTTGATATTTTAAATTACAAGAACTGGGAAGAAGTAGAGGGGTTGGATGAAGGGGGGGGGGGCTACCCAGCGTAGGTTATATACAACTGGCTAGAGTACCTGTGAGTAATGACCTGATCTTCCAGGGAATGGCACAGCCGGTGGTGGGAGGTTTTTCGTTATTAGACAGGCTGAATTAGAACTTTTCTCAGACAGTTTCCGGACCAATGTGCTCTTCCCTCCCTAGGATCTTACCGTTTAACTTTGATTTCCTTATAATTCAGCCTCTTAAAATCACAAATTTGTTCACTAATTACAATGCTTAGGTCGAGTCCTTGAACTTAGTTTTATTCATACTCTCATCCAGTTTAATTAATTAGGGATATGACTGAACAAGGGATGTGCCGTACAGTCTGCTACGTAGGTAAGGCCAGACTCCGAAGGAGTAGTTTAAGCCCCTCGAACATTGTGTAACCCACCCCAAACATTTTTGCACAAGGAGCAGTGGTTTTCGAAGAAACAGAGTTGACGCAGACCATAAGCGTAGGGAGCAATATGAAAGGGGGGGGGGGTGGAACAATTTTTGGACTGTGCACCTCGCCCTACCCCCTAGACCAAAACATACATTTTTGATGTGAACATTTTTGCCTTTTTCTACCTAAAAGAGCAATTTAAAAAAATAAGTAAAATGAACAAAAATAAAAGGAATATTTGTATGCCATAACTCATGTTAAAAAATGAAACTGCGCATTAAATAACATAGAAATCTTTGTTTTTTGCCAACCATTGTACAGCCAACAACTGCAGTACATCTGTGCCCTCTGGAAAGGAATATTGATAACATCTGGACGCCGGTATACTGGTATATTACAGGCGGTAGGCCTACATATATATATATATATATATTCTAGCATGCCATCCAAAGTGGGGGGGGGGCGAAAAAGGGTTTCCGCCCCACCATCGAAAGTGGGGGGCGGTCGTCTCCTCTTCCCCCCTTTCCTACGCCTATGGTAGACGGTAATTTGAATAGTACAAGAACGTCGATCATCACAAATTATTACACAATCTACCATTTGAAATTGAGTAAACAACCTTCAACACTTCAGCACAGGAGTGTCCTGAGTTGGATCATTTGGATGCATTTTTCAAGGTTTGTAACGTATAGTTTTAAAACTGCAGACTTAAATACGCTTCAAGTCTCACGTAAGATCAATTTACCTGAATTGTGGAGGACCCCAGACATACCTTTTTGATTTTGATTTGATTTGATTTATTTGCACATAATTAAAACGAGAAAACATGGAGATACATAAAGCAAACTGAATACCAAAAAAGGAATAGACAATAAAAAACAGCAAGTAAGACAAAGACATGTGCAGGGATAACACAGAAAAGTCTGACAAACAGACTTATTTCCACTGTGGTCCCTGAAATCAAAAAATAAACTACGTTTTGTTAATACCTGTGGTATTTTGTAATTGCATTTGTGTCAATGGCTAGTGAATTTGATTGTACAATGTAATTTGGGTCGGAGAGTTGGAGGTCCTTACAAGAGTTGCATTGATTCAGTAATACTACTCAAGCTGTCTGAAAGGAACTTAATTGGACTGGCCTATGCCCAGTATATTTACGATGGGTGGCCCGCAGTCCAGCGAAAAAAAAGCATCTAAGGTCAGTGTTGATTTGTTTTACTTCACTCAGGAAGTTGTTTTGGGGAAGTAGGTCTAACGGAAAGTTTAATTTATGCGAATACTTGAAACCCATCGAATCCCGAGAAGATTATCAATGATAAGCTACTTAATTCTTTTATTCGTTGGCTTCATTTTGTTATCTATGTCAGCAACATCATTTAGGTCTAGAGATCCTATCATAATTGGCTTGCTCGGGACAATAATCTGATGAGTAGGTTTACGTCGCCACCAAGTTAGGGGCAGGTGTAACAACACTTGAAACTACTGTTTAATTGAAATAAATCAATGAGGTCCACTCCTTTCTAAAGAACGAACGAAAATAGTGACAAGAGAGCTCAACAGATGTATTGCATAAGAATAAGATCTGGAGGATTCGATCAGGGATCTCATGGAAGTCGTCTTCTCTTGAAACTATACGGCGTTGTTTTTTTTTTTTTTTTTTTTAATTATTATGAAGACTACACTGCGCATGCATCAATAAATCTCATAGAAGTCGTCTTCTCTTAAAACTATACGGCGTTGTTTTTTTTTTTTTTTTTTTTTTTTTGATTATGAATACTACACTGCGCATGCGTCAATAAATCTCATGGAAGTCGTTTCTCTTAAAACTACACGGCGTTGTTTTTTTTTTCAGATTCATTCCTATTTACTCATCTGAGCTAACCATGGAAACTTATTTTAACAGAGTCGAAAAAGCATTCCGCGAAGAAGTTGTTCGCGTGCATCAGTTACCTGGTTACATTTTTTTAGAAAATTTAAGGAAAAGGAAGGAATGAAGTTCAACGTCTGGATTAAGAGACTTTTTTACTCTGAGCGGTGGGATCCACAGTCAAGATTGTAGGCAAGGGGTATTGAGTCTGAAACGGAGCCAGAGAGAGCGCATATTTTTAGAGATGGGAACTACAGGACCCCCGCTATGCTCCGTTTTAGGGAGGACCATACTGAGCATCTCGAAGACTGGATGAACGACCATTTAGTTTCTGAAGCTAGCAGTATTCTCCGGCGGCAACTTGCCCTCAGAAATGCAGAACTTGTGTTCCAGTTTGAAGTTGACTTTGAAAGAAAAAATAAATAAAAATAAAATAATAAAAATACAGAACCCGACGCATTGCCTTTGAAATGGTTTGTGACAGGAGGCGAGTCCAACGAACAGACTGAAGACGAGATGTTATCAGCCATACCCATGCACCTTGAAATCACCGCTTTTATAGTCCCCAGAACTCCAAAGAAGTACCATCTGACCCACATCGAAGGGACTACGTTTCCAGGATCAACGAAGGAGCTTCTACTGTTCAACGTCAGGTCTTGGGAAAGGTCAGAAACGTGCCAATGACTTAACAAATTCTCAGAATGATAGTGATGATGAAGATCATGTCGACCTCAACAACGTAAGCAAATTTCACAAAATAGAAAAATTTGCGAAAAATTTGTAAAAAAGTGTAATGCTTCTTCAAGTGATCACTTCGTTAAGTTATATAATTTAGATGAATTAAATGCAATACTCCCCCTATATATTATTGTAGGGAAAATAATTGAGCAATTGATGGCATGTCTAGACATGATATGGTCGGAATTGTTATGGTTTTTTAAACACCCCCCCCCCTTTGCTATACTGCTTGTACGAAGGTGCGCTTTGAGCTTCGAACGTATCATGTCCCAAACTGAAAAAATGCGGTCTCATGAAGAAATGAATTTGGATGGGGTTTGCAATAAATTTTATTCACTTGAAATTGTCATGCGGAGGGGGGGGGTAACGCTGTCATGAGTGGTAGGAAAGGTAAGGAATCCAGGGATTGATGTAAATTTTTTGAAGCAAAAAAGGTCTATCATTACCATTCCTGAGACAGGAGACCAGTTGTGTTGTGCTAGGCAGTTACAGCCATTGCATGTTAAAAGTCCCATCCTAAGTGGGAAGCTATTAGAAAGGGTTGTATACAATTCAATTGCGGGTGGCAAAAAAGCTGCATAAAGGCGCAGGTGTAACCGAAGGTCCTTGCGGAATTGATGAGCTGAAAGCGTTTAAAAAGTTTTTGGGTAAGGTATAGATCGTGGTATTTTCATTGGATCAGTTAAACGAGATCATTTTTAAGGGTGAATATCAGTCTCAACAGATTTATCTTTATTATCATCATAATCACTATGATTTGATGACTTCCCCCGCAGGTTTCTTTATCCGTCATATTATTGTCCTTTACATAATGTATTTTATGAAAACCGCTTTGATCATAAGTGTGAAAACACTCGCAGAGTTTATTATAGTGGAAACTGTAAAAGATAAGAGGGAAATGATTGGATTCACTGTGCACGTTGCAATCGAAATTTCAAAAACGATCAGTGTTTCAAGAATTTCCAATAAATCCTAAAGGGGGTGGGGGATAGTATGAAGGTATGCGATCGGATGGAAATTTATCCAGTTTGTGAAAAGTTTTACAGGGTGAGTAAAAATCAAAATGGCTCATAACTGCATGCATGAGTGTTACTGTAGAGTATGTAGGGTTATAGTAAAGGAAGGTCATCGATATTCAGGTGTATGTAGACAAGAGGAAACGAGAAAAAAGAAGGGTGAGAATGGAGGGGAGGGTAGAATTAGACCACATGAAACCCCGCTGAAGTATATCATTTTTGATTTTGAAACTATTCAGAAAAGTGGTGTTCACCTTCCAAATTTGTGTTTGGTACAGATGGTCTGTGATCTTTGTATTTTAGAACCATTTGAAAGCCAAAAGTCCTTACCAGCAATCAGCCACACGATACGTGACTATAAGTACTACGGACTTGTCCGCTGTTCTACGTTGCCTCCTCGACGCCTTTTCAATCCTGTTTTACCAAATTCACGACAAACTAATTTTTCCCCTATGTCGTACTTGAGTGGAAAAATCGCTGTAAAGTGTAATCACTCTGAATTCGAACGAGCTTTGACAGCTTTCAATCCTCACGTGATATGATATCAAGTCTCGAGAGTTTCTTACCCTAACCTTATTTCATGTCTCTTTCTTAATCCTAACCTTGTGACATGATATCATGGCGAATACGCATGTCTCGAGACAAGAATGTGACACATTACAAAACAAAATGTGATGATTTGGTGTTGACAGACCCCTGGGTTCCACTTGAGGTACAGAAAGCTATAGAGAAAGGTTCTGAATTAAAGAGGGTCGAAGTCGTATGACATTTGAAGAATCTGCTAAATACGACAGAGAAACAAAAGAGGGAGGTCCTTTTACTGTTTACGAAAACACTTTTTTGAAGGTCAAATAGGAAGCTTTAGGATGGTCCGATTAGTGTGTCACTGAAGTGGATCACCAAATGTATTTGACTGAATACGCTAGAAATGAAGGTATTGCACTAGAACCCTCTAAAATTGAAAAAAAAGCAGGTTTAAGAGCGTTAGCCAGATGCGAAGTCGCGGGGATCGACCCCACCCTCCCCATGGCTCAAATTTGAAAAAAAATTAAAGGCAAAATCACATGATCACTATCAAATTTATTACGTTTGAGGCACAAACATTGCACCATTTTGAATCTGGAGAACTAAATAAGCCGTTTTTTCTCCTAACCCTCCCCTTAGACCCCCATTTCGCACTCCACAACCCCCATGACACGATCCTGGCTCAGTACGCGTCTGGCGCTGCCAAACTAATGCTAAATAGCTTCTGGGGTAAATTCGGTCAACGTGAAGACTTGGTGAAAACTGAAATAGTCGACGAACCAAGTCGCTTGTATGACCTAATGAAAGCTTATGATGAAACAGAAGTAAAAGACGTTCTCTTCATCAATGATGACGTTTTGGGGGCTCATTATAAGGGCAAAGAAAATTTTAATAATATTATTCCACTTGTAAATGTCGTCATTGCGGCCTTCACGACCTTTCACGCTCGTTTGCGGCTGCATGATAAGATTCCCAGGCTCTCAACCTTTTTCTATCCACGGCCCCCTTTGTGATAACGGAAATGTTTGGAGGACCCCCAGACAGTGATCGCCGGCATAAGGAGGGGTGTAAGGGGAGGTGTGCTCCTCCCCTTTTGAATTTTTTTGAATATCTGAGGGTGCTTGGAAACAAAAGGGTGCATTATTATGTGACTTTTGAAGTAAATTTATGTTCAAGAATTTATTTTTAGAAATTCAGTTTTCCTGGGCCTGAAATGCAGTTTTCCTAGGGCTGGAAGCATTGCTATGCATACTTGGAAATTCTTACTTTCAAATAAGAATGTCCAAGTATGCATAGCATAATTTGATTTTGGTGAAAAATATATTTCCCATTAAATTTTAATTTTAAAACAATGAGTTGTCAGATACAAACTGGTTGGTTCTGCATGAGGTCAGGAAAATGCGGGTTTTTTTGTCGGAGATGGCTACAAATGACACTGTTTTTTGTCAAATCCAAGTTTAGTTGTAACTGTACTACTGTCTTTCATCTTTGTTCCATAATTCGCGAACCTTTTCGGCTTTTGCGGATCCTTATTTTTCTCAGGGACCCCCTGCGGACCCCTTTGCCCTCACGGACCCCCAAATAAATTTCACGGACCCTAGGATATAATTGACCGATTGAATGACAGGGTGTTGTATTTTGTCACAGATAATATCATTTATAATTCTCGTCCATGCAGGCCCGGCCGCACAGAAGCGTTGATACTACTATCAGCGCCACTAACAGTAGCCTACTGATGGCAATTTTTGAGCGCACAGAAGCTTACTGTTAGTGGGATTAGCTATCAGTGGTAATATTATCAACTCACGAACAGTGGCCAAGGCACCGATAGTGACTTTGATAGCACAATATTTCTGTCGTAATGAAGGAAAATGTGACGCGAAGAGGCCGCCATCGGATTCCTCCAATTACGGAAAGAAAAAGCAAAAGTAGGATCGTTTTATAGAGGAAAGTGACGGTGACTTTGCCCCCCCCCCCAAAAAAAAAGCTTCTTAGAAACACTTTCCATAATCTTTTCGATATTATAAGAACTGTGTTAAAGAGATGATGGCTATCTTGAGTTACGAACAACTTTCCGTCACGGTGATGAAGGCGAAGCAACAGGGGTCATCAGAGGAAATTTTCCCGCCCTTAATTGAGTATTTAGTAGTTGGTAAGCATGTTGCTGTCGGCCGAAGTCTTATTCCTTCCTATTGTTCGTTGTGATATCCTTCTTAATTATATTGACACTGATATGCAGAAGTGTTGTAACCTGGTTATTTTTTTCTGCTGAATGTAGAGGGGCGCCCACGAAGGGTGGGTGGAGATTTCACGTAGGTCTACCGTGAGTATATGTCCCGTCAATATCGCCTATTAGGGGATATACACAGAAAAGTAGTTGGATACTAGAATTTTCATTTTAAGCCCACTTTACTGTTTGGTCAGCCGTCCCATTTGTCAAATTATCACACACCCAATATTTTGCGTTAATTTTTAGTTTTTATGCGTGCACAGTGTGTAAAGAGCATCATGCTCCCTCGTACCTACGCCAAGTCATGGCTCGTTTCGAATATTAAAAACAAACGGTTTTGGACCCTAGTTATCTATAAAACCCTACCGTCTATAGAGTCTTATTTGTATCACATTATTGCTACCTCACAGCCATAGGCACTGAGCCCAGCTTTCAGTTTTTGCTCTCCATTCTGGTTGGGGAAGTGTATAATTACGTTAACACCAGTATTTAATCGCATAACCTCACACGTTATCTAAGTTAACAAGAGCCCAGTCGAGGATGTAAATGTTTGGCTTTTATCAACATGAAGGATGAACGTGTAATGTAGGTCTATGGACAAATTTCTACCCCTTTTCTACATGTTTTTTGAGGTAGCATACTAAAAACAGTCCAAGGGCGATAACTAACTACACTCATTGGGAAATTCCCCGTAGCCTATGTCTGTATGTAATTTGTTAATGAGCCTAACAACGTTTTATCAGAGAGCAGCTCTATCAGCGTCTTGTGTACGGTCATTTTGAACCTGCTGACAGTAGCAGGTTTAATAGAGAGTTGATTGATAGTGCTATCAAAGCTGCCACTATTAACGCCGTTGTGCGGCCGCCCCTGGTGAATGGGATCCACCTACTAGTGACTACTTAGGTGACCTTACTAATAAGATTAACCCGGGACTGCCATTTCTAGCTACTTTCCCAGAAGCTGGGAGGGGTGGAGGTACCTTGATCTGCGCCACTGCTAAACACCTAAATCACGCAAAACTCACAACTTCCTGAATCGGAAAACTTCCTTAATCAGTTAATAGGACCCCATCAGCACCACTGTCAACAGCTATGCTGAACAAGGAAATTTTTGTCCCCAGAAAATTCCCAAGTGGTTCCACAGGGATTTGATCCCAAAATCTTCCAAAAAATAAAAAAAAACGTGTAATTCGAGATGGTTTAAATAAAAAGTCTTTCTAAATTAAGACGAAATTATCCCTCTCTCACAAATATGACATATTATTTATGAAGTTGTGTATATTACTATTGCAGAATTCTCCATAATTTTCAAGTATGTATTTCTTCGTTATTTCAAGATTCGATCTAAGTTTACGTTGTTTAAATAAAACAATGCAGACAATCAATATTTTTGAGCTTCTTGGCAAAGCTGAAACACATTGTGACACAGTGATGAAAAAGCAACAAAATATTTTAGTGGAGCTCTTTTTATACAAATAGATCAAGCCGCTTTGCCTGTTTCCCCTGCCTTTTGCTCCACCCTTATGGAGTTAGTTAGTTAGATGAGGTTTTACGGCCCAGTTTCTACCAATTGGTTCCAAAAGTCGAGCCCGCCACGGCCTTTTTTCCAGTTGTGGCTCACTAGCTTATTTTCCCTACTCCATTGCTTATGCTGAGCACCAAGCACAATGGCAGTAGGTTCCATTTTTAATGTCTTTGGTATGACCCGGCTAGGATTCGAACCCTCGACCTCCCGGCTGCAAGTCGGACGCTCTAACCACTTGGCCATGCATTCGGTTCCACCCTTATGGAATAGCGGTTGGCTGATAGCCAGATATGGTTGTATTTATTTTTAAAGATAGCTCACGACGAACTGCCTGAGATGGATTTTGAAGAGCTTTTGAAGACTATATAGGGCATCTCTGTAATACTTAATAACCACACGCCTGCTGTACTATTCCGAGCGGCAGTGGCGGCGGAACCAGGGGGTGGGGGACTGGGAGCTCAGCCCCTAGTGAAAAAAGTGAGGGGGCTAAATGTTGTTTAGCCCCCCACCAAAAAAAAAATATTTGCCAAGTGCAGACATGAGATCCATATTTCAAGGCTGGGTACATGCAGCTTAAAACACTCGGTAAGTGCCGTTTCCGGCCACATGGAGGGTTCGTAAAGCCAAAAATTTTCTTGTACGCTCCGCGCCAACTGATGGTGGCGCTCTGCTTAGATAGTCTTCCTGGTGCTAAGCCCCCCCCCCCCTAATATTTTTTTCCGTTCTGCCGGGCCTGTGGAGCAGATCCTTGATATCGCCGGGTGGGGAGAGAGGTCGTCTAAACCTTCCTGCATACAGACTTCTTACAGCCGCACCTGACTGGGACCAGTCTCCCCCCTGCTCTTGGAGCATAACCAGACCCCCTGTGAAATAGCATACTTTCGAAGCCCCCTGAGATTTGTTTGCCCCCCTGCATGCTCTCCAGGTCTGCTTCAGGCCTGGTCTTTTGTATTTCGACCCATTTCATTGTTATGCCGCTCAACTGAATATATGGATATGCCTTCAGTGTACACATGTGTGAACTACTTCTTCATGTGATTTAATTTTTTAACTGTTTATGGGCATAGGCGTACGGGACTCTTCCAATTTGGGGGCAGAAAATTTTTTCCCGAATCTCAAAAAAGTTGCCCCAAGTTGAAACATTTTTGCTCACGTAAGGTAGGATAGATGCAAAATGGTGCTACATTTATTGCTAAATTTGAGTTGGATATATTTCCAAGAATTTCTATTTTTTAGGAAATCTTTTCATCTTGCTTGTTTAAGTGAATGTTTTACTCAGTTGTTGGGGGTAAATCAGAACCACACTGCGCGAAGTAAGTGAACAGTAAGACTACATATACCATTAGCAAGTTTACTCATATCTTATGAAATTTGGCTATGGAAGTGATTAGGACTGTGCATGTCAGAGCCTTTTCGAAAGTCTGATAGAGGTGATACTGGCAAAGGACTAGACGCACGCGAAGCGCGAGAAAATGTTTGCACTTTTTTCGGGAATTCGATCAAAAAAGGGGAACTCAGTAGAAATTTGGGCAATCTTTTCACTTTTTTTTCATCTCTGCCGAAATATCACCTATTCTGAGCCCGAATTTTGGTCAATTTTTTGCCCGAATTTTTGACCTCAGAAAATTTTGGGGGCAGTCTGCCCTCCTGCCCCCCCGCTTCGTACGCCTATGTTTATGGGCGTCTTGTCAAGTTACTGCAACACCGAACATGGCTCTTGGAGTAGGGAGGAGAGACTCTTCCTGCAGCCAGGGACGTATATACATGAATTTGCAGGGGACCGGGGGTGTGAACTATTTTGGGACCAACTAAATTTCTTGGACACCGACTCCCACTGACATAGTTGTACGCAGTGGCGTACACAGGATTTCTCTCCAGGGGGCCATGCTGTAGGCCTATGTTG
>WURT03064041.1:0-13727 GCA_009936505.3 Holothuria glaberrima | reverse complement strand
CTTTACGTTAACTATATTTATTGTATGGAGCATACGTGGATTTCACTACCTAAATATATATATATATATATATATATATATATATGTATATATTTGTAGTAGGTCGAGGTTGGAAGATCGAAGTTGGAACAAGAACGTCGAAAGGTAATTAGTTGTTCATTCGGTCTTGAATTCAAGATCGAATGTACAACTATTTACCTTTCGACCTATATATATATATATATATATATATATATGTGTGTGTGTGCGTGTGTGCGTGTGTGTGTTTGTGTGTGTTTGTGTGTGTGCTACTTTACTGATCTCCCCGGTAGATGACCTTTATAGAAAAAGTATGAACTTAGTATGTCTTGATATGCCTCTTTTATAGGCGGGCCCGGGTTCATTTTTACCGATATGAAGCAAACTGTGTAAGGAAAACAAACGAAGCTCCACAGCGCACGAAGCGCACAAAAGTGTTTGCGACTCCTAACGTAGTATCTGTTGTCCTTGAAAACAAAATAAACTGTTCGGGTGACTGACCGTTGTCGGAGATTACTCTTCCGTCAACGTGCCAACCACTGGCGTACGGGACTGTTTTTCTCATGGAGGGCGGTGATTTTTGCCCGAGGCTAGAGACCTAATTATTTCCAATTTTCCGCCCGACTGGGACAAAATATCTGCCCGATTTTGTCAGGTTTCTGACATTTGGGGGCGGTCGCCCCCAACCCCTGGCCCGTATGGCCATGGACTGCCAATTGTGACCACGAATTATCCTTTTAAAAATATGACTGTATTGGCTCCCAGACGAATTCCAGTTTTTATCCCGACGGGAGCTAAACCTCCAGACCTCCCCGACAAGCGTATATAGCCCCCCCCCCTCGGTCCTCCTTCGGCTCCACTCTCGAATCAGTCCCCATCCGCCACCCCACGCCTTCATGACGGCTGTAAGTGACCGACCGGGGAATGTTCTTCAATTTCTTCTAACCCTTTCGTCTAAAATAATATCGTCAACCAAGGACTGTTATGTAGCACTGGTACAACTGAAGTACAAGACAGGTACACAATCTCTTCATAAAGTTCCTTTGCATGTCCATTCAGTTGGAATAATCTCCTTCAAATTTAGCAGCACAATAGGCCAGGAGTGTTTATAACCTTTTTTTCCGTCTGCATTTTTATCAAACATCAAGTCATGGAGGTGTTACGGCTCCGTAACAGCTCACTGGTAGTGCATCATGTTCCTCATTCTCTCAATGAGGGGTGTAAATAATGAGGGATGAAAAAGGGATTGAACAGTGCCCCTGCTACAAAGGTGCTATTGTCTCGGGAATGTTTGTCTGCTCTCATTAGCGTTTTATATAAAAGAGGCGTACATATTTGACACCAGCTACAAAGGAAAGCATTTACTCGGCCCAGAAAAGGCAATTTTCTGAGCCGAGTGAATACTTTCCTTTGCAGCTGGTGTCGAATATGTACGCCTCTTTTACATTATATTTCTATGGTCTGGTATTATGAGTGCGGTTAATATAGCCTAGTAGCAGGAGTACTACACGCCTGCCGGGCGGACAAAGTAGATGCACGGTAAAGGTCGATTTTCATGAGTGAAACTGGATTATTTGACTCACTGACAGTATTTCTTCAACAATTATACTATACCTATGTAGTTCAGTTTTGAGAGCCAGCAAAGGTGACTGTATTTTCTTCGTCACATCAGGGAGCTGTAAGAGCTCCCTGGTCACATCAAGAATAGACCTTATGTATTGACGTCACGCGACGTCATTTTGGCGGCAAAACAAGAAGCACACTGCATCCACAACGTAGACTTTGCACGCGCGTAGAATACTACGCGTGTATCCGACCGGTACACAAATCAGGTGTCTGCATGTATTGGTGTAAGTCGCAATTATATGCGCTTTCCTCCATGGGGGGTGTTTCAACCCGAATTTGTCACCGTTGGCAAAATCCTTGCCACGCGAGGGACAGCGGCGTAGCAAGACCCTCGAGGGCCCATGGACAAGTGACAGCAAGGGCCCCCAAATCATAAACCCATTTTCCGAAGACCCCTCCAATCTCCATGGGAAGGCACGGGGTAAGAGTGAGAACTTGCACGCACCAGATCCCGGTTCAGTTACGTATCCCATTCTTGACTGGTTCTTCTAAAGCAGTTCTACGGTTGTTGATAGCTTTGTGGTTCCTTTCGGGTCTGTACTGGGTACATGCTTAGATGGTTGGCGAATTTACGATTTTTGAGAATAGCTTTGTTCTTACGCATTTAGATGGGGGCCCCTGGACATTGTCCACCCAGTGACCCAGTCCACCCGCTTGCTAAGCTAGTGGCTAGGGATATTGCCCCCTCTGAAAAATTCCTGGCTTCGGACGGCCATGTACGGTGGCTACGTGCTAGCCTTTTTCCCCCAGGCAATTTTTTTTTTTTATAAAAGGGAAAATGAAAAATACATTATCATTTGGCATTGTAGATCTTGAAATAAGCAAACGTTTCTCAAAGGGAAGGTGGACACCCTCTTTACAAAAATACTTCCCACGTTTTACCAGCCTGACCGGATACAGAAAGCTCACAGGGGGATCCCCCTATTGGTACCTCAAAAGTAAAAAGAAAAAAAGGAAAAACGAAAAATACAGAAAAATCATTCTTAGGGAACGGAAATGACACAACATTTGGCATCAGAAGTAATCCCCCATCTGAGAACCAAAATTATGAGTATTCGTCGAGTTGTGAAGCATAACAGTCAATGAAGAACATACGTGCAGTACGCACAATACAGATAATACTGATAAGCTAAGGATAACAAAGCCTGGGCCCAGGGTATACCTACAACAGTGATTAACAAATGGTGAGTCGTGACCCTTAAAACGGGCCACGAGGTGAAAACTGATAGGTCCCGAACCCATGTGGGGGTCGCGGAGAGTTGCATTGGGTTGCAGCGGTTTGAGGTCAGTATTCTTTGTTCCGAATACGCGTAAAACTCATAACGCTAGGACACATTAGCGAAAAACGTGATTTACGCACAGTCACTTAGTGTCTTCAACCAGAGAGCTGCGAGAGGATCTCTTACAGCTCCCTGCTTCAACATAGTGTATTGCGGAACATTTCAACTATTTCTAAAATTATATTCGTTCGTTGACGAGTGATTTAGAATATCGCTGTGAGGACAACATATCTAAATGCAAGTTTCCGAAAGGGATGCAAATATAATGTAAACACTTATTTTGATCTTAGCATAGGACGCCTACAGGAATATAGGATAGCGCCTTTCTTATAACTGCTCTAGTTTCATAAATTCTGACAGGAGTTTCGTGCATAAATGAATGATCGAATCTCTCCAGTGGGATCTTTGAATTAGGATTTTATGAAACTTCGCTATTAGGACCTAGGCGATTTAAAACATTTTCAGTCATATTGATCATAGAAATAGCCTTTATTGGAGCCATTCAGTGAGGTACGAGGTACTGCAGACCAGTCTAGTGATAATCATACAAATTCAACCAAAATGAGTATAGGCCTATATTTTGATCGTTTTATATGCAAACAATTTAAGGAGAAGACCTATGTTATTTGAATCTTTGGATACAAACTTTTTCATTTACGGCCCTTTTTATCTGAGACGGCGGTTGGGGCGCCGAAGAACGTAAAATCATGAAATTTTGGGTCGTTTGAAAAATCCATTGGAAATCACTGACGTAAGTCTTGTATCCATTCGGGCCCGTAGCCACGGGGGGCATATCGGGGCAATGCCCCCCAAAAATATTTCTGCCCCAGATGAAAATTGAAACTGCATAATAATTAATGTGGTGGAATATTTTATGCCCCCCAATCACAACATTTGCCCCCCCCCCTCAAATCACAACACCCTACATGTGAACACCCTAAAAATGTGAAGCTGGCTACGGGCCGTATCCATTTGGAGTCGTAACTCCATTTGAAAGCGTTAAGTTTCACCTAAACAGTTTTTATCCCATCTTAGCCTTAGACCTATAACTAAAAGTCACTTTATTTTAGATTAATAATGAATGATTAAGGGCCAAACTTAATGAAGCATTATGTCACGATACTCGTATAAAAACAATTATAGCTCGCCAACTTTTTCAAAGACAGCCTTATTAGGGAAGGAGAGATTGGTGTCCAAACGAATCATAAAAACCAACTCGACTAGAGAATAACACACTTAGTTCATAATACATGCAGCCCCGTTTCTGCTACTTCACCGGCGGATTATTTCGGCATTTTTGTGCTACATTGAAGTCTTTGTAGCAACAGATTGAGTTCAAAGGAAGGATAAACACCTAAGAGTATATTTTGAGAAGCCCGTTCATGTCTGTCTTGTTTAATTCCTTACCAATTAGTCGTAAATCAATTTTTTCTTTTTGTACAGGTAATCAAGTTCTGGCATTTTTCCCCCAGAGGGAAACTATTTTTTAATAGCTTTTCATTAGGCTTTCAGTTTACACATCCTGACTTTCCTAAAGTTTCCTTGATCAAGTGTTGGAACACGGCATTCTTGAAGACATTTCTGGTCAATTGAGTTATGGTACGTCCCCATAGGTACCACCATGACACTCTCTAAGCGGACCACCATGCGTAGGTTCGTGCGCAGGTTACGAAGGGAAAGATTCAGTGTAAAAATATGTTTCTGACTCCAGGAAATGGCACTCCCAGCCTTGCAAGTTGCATCCATACACTCGTCATTTCGAAATTTCATATTTTAGAACTAGTTGAGAAAACTAAGTATTTCTTGAGGTCACTTTGCCTGGGAAATATTTTCACTGTGTTACATTAGAGGCTCTGTTCTTCTTGGAGACTTCATTCGTTGTTTAAGTCATCCCTCTTTTACCCATATCGGTTGTTTAAGTACCCAAGAATAGTTACAAGTTTCAGAAAATTCTAACTTCAAAACCCTGCACTCTAAACGCTTGGTTTTAGTATCAAAAGAATGTCTATAAAAAGATCTTTCATATGATATAAATTTTAAGGGGGTGTCTACACATTTTTTTACAAATTTGAGTGAAAGTTTATTATTATTCAAAAATTTCAAAATTTTCCCAAAAATGTATCTTTGCTTTAGAAAAATTCGGGCACTGGAAAAAGGGGCAATCAAGCTCCCAATTGTTTTAGATTATGCCTAAGACTTCTCTAAACATGTCCTGAAAGTTACAGGTGATGGGGTGAACCAACATGTGAATTATGAGTAAAACTGTAAAAAAGGGGGAAAATTATGCAAATTTTGCCCCAAAAAAGTGTTACATTTCAAAATTCCCTAGCTTCCTAATGCTACCACCTATTCCAATTCTGTAAAAAAAATCCTGTTCTTAACAAGTTTTTGAGCCTATAAATACTAATCAAAGTGGTATGTTGCGATCTATTTTCAGCTTAAAGGTCATAAACAGTCGCCCAAAACTTATTTTGAAACAATAGCTTAATTTCACAAATTTCTCCTTATTTTTCTTCCAAGTATCTTTCATGATATTTTACAACATAAATATTGCCTATTCAAGGTAAACCAAGCAGTTGCTCCCCGTAAATTTTACAATTGAGAGAGAAAAATACCGTCACATGATTCTCAAGAGCCATTCAGGAAATAGGATAGTCTACTATACAATTCTTTATTGGGGTGACTGCATTCTCCCTTTAAAGAGCAACAAACAGGTGCAATGCACTCTTGCAGTGTCCCCATATAAACACTGTACAGACGTATATACAATGCTGTACAATATACACACACAGTACACTGATTGTCAGTGTTGCCTTGGCAAAACCCTCATCCACATGGCTTTTGTGCACCCACGCGTGTTGCCAGGTCAAGGCAGAATAGTGAACCAGGGAGTTGTTAATTAAAGGGAAATATTGCGTTTGTTTTACAGAAAATTTCCATGTTTTAAAACCAGTACTAATAGATACAGAATGATAGACAATTCAAAATAAGACAGTACGGTAGCTTTCTTTTCAAGAAATAAGGCTCGCATAGGAATTAATTTGGTTATTTGTTGCACAAAAGTAATTTGTTCACCCAAACTTTCAAAAATTCAAATGATGCAACATCCGTTACTCTTTTAATGCTGAATGTTTTGAGGAGATAAAGCTATTGCTAGAGCTTATAGGTGAGATTGAATGGTCTTACCATGATTAAAGGTGGTTTCTATGTAGGCCATGTTGGTGCATTTTAAACGCAATTTTTCCTTTAAAGACAACCAGGGAGTTGCTATTTGACAACTCCCTGGGACAACTATCAACTCCCTGAGTGAACAATGTCTGCATGTATTGTACTGTGGTCGGGTGACCCTAAAAAAATCTTGGGAGTTTTTGGTATTTTGTTATGTACTGAGGTGTGTCTATCACACTTTAAAAAATCCACCAAAATCCAACAATAAAAAATGCCAAAATTAGGTCAAATCCAAAATGGCGGCTTTTTAAAACACTTCACCTGTTGTACCTCCAATTAGCTCGTGTTATACTAATTAATTACCAATATTTTTACCTGGAGAAGCTTCTCAGAAGAACTGGAGACATAAACATGAACCCTTTCCAATGAAATGATGCTGACGTAATAGTGACGTAATTTGCCAGCTTTAACTGAATAATCGTAGTGGCATTAGGCTTCTAACACGTGAAAACACGTAAACTCTCTCACTTTTGTGAAATGATTGGATTTTTCAATCAAAATATTACGTTCATCATTTAGTGTCTCATCCCATTTGTTTCACGTTAAACTGTCTTTTATTTTCCATGAGCTGACCAGAAAAGTTTAGACATTTCAAAACAAAGATCATAAGTTTATTATACAGAGTCATTAACCAAGGCATACAAATATATCTAACCACCCAGATTGTAGCTATAATACGTGGTTTATAATTAAAACCTTTAAATCTGGAACAAAAAGTCACACATTTAAATTTCAGACACTTTTATCAATGCGAGTTTGTCAAAAAAATGATTCCCACCATGGTTTTTTGTCGCTGTACAGACATGTGAACAGAATTTGTTTCTAAAATAGACAATTAATTATCATGAGCGTCAGAAGAGAACATGTTTGGTTGGAACCTGAACGGGTTTGCTAAAGAAAACCTGCATTAATTACTATGGAAAATTTACATTTTCTGCACCGTAATAACACAAACTCTCTTACAGACTATTAACCAATTAACTATTATATATTTAAGTTTTCAGCGAAAGTCAGAGAATATGTTGTAAAGAATCACTTATAATATTACTGTGAACACTGTAGTTGCTGTGATAGTTTCCCCTAGGTGGGAAATCTCTTGAAGATCAAGCCATAAATATCAGCAGTGGCGCCGCAGCGTTCGGTGTTTGGGGGTACCAACCACAGATGATGACGACGTAATGCCATCGTGACCTCAGTCCCTTCAAAGTCTGTGTAAATTGCACCTTTTTATGCGTCCTTCGTTTGTATACAGTAGTGAGGATCCTTCCTTTGTCACTACGTAAGGGTACCATCCTGGGGGAGGGGTTTAAGGGGAGGGAGGGGTGTCCGCCTCCCCTTTGAGAAAATTTTGTTAATTTAAGGTTGCTTAAATGCAAAATGGTGCTATCTTTGGGATATTTTTGGAACCTATCATATATGGATGGAAAAATGGCCTTAATATGAATTCTAATTTTTGGTTAGGTGAAAGAGGAGAGTACATTGTCTAAGGGAAGGATCGTGACGTTGCTTCCAGCAGTGGGGAATGGGAAGAATGGAGAGTATTCGTGCAGAGAGGTGATATTAGACCTTCCTGATAAGTATAGCAAAAGGGGTGAAGAACTAACAAGTTAAGTGCGTTTCAGAATGCTTTGTCACAAGTGTGTTAACAGTCACCATCTATACCGATAATGGCTGCGGGCAAAGCGCTCTGTAAAAATTTTTGAAAATGTATAACAGCAAAATACGTACTTTTGACCTTCCACATCGTGTGCTACAAATTAGGTTGAATGATTCCATTACTGATGTGAGTCCCCTACAGATGTTTGAAGATCTATCTCTGTTTTTCTGAAAGTGTTGTGATCAGATTAGTGTACTATAACCTTAAAAATGGTCATGATATGGAAAGCAAACCGTGGCGATTTTTTCATTACATAAGATTTCCATGACAAAACATTCATCGGGACACTTTTAATTGCCCAACAAATACATGCCACTCAAAAGACCAGTCTTTTACCTGGTATATCATAAACAGCTTTCAACTTTTGCGCAACTTGTGCTTCTCCGAAAGTTACTATCGGAAGATATTGATATCAAGAACAACATTGAGGCAAGGTTTGAAGCGGCGGAGCGCTCGAAAATTGTGATAGTTTGCAAAGGATTTACGAAAATTCTGATTATTTGAACAACATTTGTGATAGAAAATGATTACAATAGATCCACTGATTGGTCGAAAACACACCTCACCCTACTCCCTACAGAAATCTATCGCTTAAACGCCTTTTGGGATCGTTTTAAAATATTCAGAATTTTTTCATAAATCGGTTGGGGGGTTGCACATGCCTCCATGCCCGACGGTGCCAGGGCCACTGCTCATCAGTGTACTAGAAAATTATCATTTCTATTAAACAACATTTACACATAGGCCCAAACTTCTTGCGGATCTCTACAGACGTAGGCCAACTTCTATTTTCATTGTCAAGTTGCTACACTGCAACTTGATTTGGGGTCTACTAATTAATTGACCTTTACCTACGAAATATGATAGGGACGGTTAACATGGGCTTAGGAGCCCAATTTGATTTGGAAGGGGGGCTGACTGTAAGGACTTGCCCGAACCGCGCTCTTACGCGCGCGTTCAACCGTTAATGTACATATAATATAGACATGCATCGGTTATTACATTTCAATGATTGCATGCCCATTACATTCAATCATTTGTCGTGCTATTATCCTCCCATTTTGGTTATAAATTTTTGGGCAGTCTTCGATAATAATAATGATGATGATGATGATGATGACGACGACGACGACGACGACGACGACGACGACGACGACGACGACGACAACAACAACAACAACAATAAAAATAATAATAGTAATCAGTGGCGCAGCCAGAATTTATCTTACGGGGGGCATCCAGGATGTTGTGTGATTGCTGGTCTCGGGGAGAAAATGTCCCCTCCCCTTTGAAAATTTTTGAAAAATTAGATTTCCTTAGATGCAATCTGGCGCCACATATACTACCTTTGAAGTAAAATTTGTATTAAAATATTTATGTATTTTTATAAGTTGAACTTGAAAACACTGGTGAATTACCAAGTGCACCAATTCCTCACACTTTGCTTTGTAATGTGTCACATTCTTGTCTCGAGACATGCATAGCATGCATGATATCATGTCACAAGGTTAGGGTTAAAGAAAAGACATGCGATAAGATTAGAGTAAGAATGTCTCTAGACTTGAAATTTCGCATGATATCATGGGAGGATTGGATGCCAAGAATATATGTGCTGGTACATATTCAAATCAGAACTTTATTTTAATTACCAAGAGGATTTTTTAAACTATTGATTTCCTATAGCTACATTAATTTACAATTTATTTTTCTCGCAGTAAATGCCCGAAAAAAGTGCCCGAAAAATTCTCAGCATACTGCCCGATTTTCCAGAAAAATGTTTGCTCATGAGGGCTGCAGCCCCCAGCCTCCCGCCTCCTCCGCCTATGACGGTTAGTTTTAGCAATCTTGAGGTAGACTTAAGTTTGCTCAGAAGGGAAAATTACGAACACTTAAAAGAGGGAATCGAACACTCGAACCTGGAATGCTGACTCGCTAGCAACTTTTATTTTTTCACAAGAACAGAATCCCAACTACATTAATTGTTCAAAGCAGGCCTTAAAATGGAACAGTCGTATATTGAACAATCTGTAATATAGAACTGTATATGGCCATCACCTCAACAGGTAATTTACGTGGCTAGGCTACCACTGTTAACATTAATGTGCTTGAAAGCGGACACGACCAAACCAGTGAAAAGCCTATTGAATAGTTTTTAGCCACAGCGTAGAATATCGCCTGTGACGTGAAGCAGCTTAAATAAAAACCAACAATTAGCCAAAAGGCATTATAGTGATTCCTTATTTGCCATATGGATATAACGTAACTTACATGAATCACCAATATCATGAGATCATGAGATCCCCCACAGTTTTGCAATTGGAGATATCATGTTAATTAGGTTTTGACCTTTTGAAATCTTGTAACACAAGATGACATTTCACCTCCACTTAAAAAAGAAGGGATCACCTAACCATTATGGCTATATACATACTTAATATGAACAATATATGAACAATCCACAGGCTAATTAGTATGACATCCCTTAATGATCCTCCTCAAAATGTCATGTTTACAAGGTTTTGACCTGTTGGCCTCTGTTGACCCTCAAATGACTTTTGGCCTCCACCCAAATCAATAGGGAGTATCTCCTCAAAACGAACAATCAACAGGTCAAGTGTGAGATCCCTGACAGTTATCCTTCCTGAGATATCGTGTCTAAAAGGTTTTGACCTTTTGGCCTCTGGTGACCCCAAATGACCTTTGACCTCACCGAAACCACTAGGGATCATCTACTCAATAAGGGCAATCCACATGCTAAGTATGAGATCCCTCAGTTATCCTTCTGGAGGTACTGCGTTCAGTGGCGTTGCCAGACTTTTCTAAGTGGGGGCATGGGAGGCAACCGGTCCGCCGGAGGGGCATACTAAAATGAAGGAATGGGTGTCACTCTAGGCATCTTAGTGAGGGGCAGCGTTCCCTGTAAGCGTTGGACCCCAGGGGCCACTGTAGAGCCTCTGATTGGGTCCAGGGACAACACTCCATTGGGGATTTAATCCTTGCTGACACTATATAACACATTCGTGTTGGTATGTCGTTAAACCCCAGCTAACTCCGTTGGGGATCCAGGGGTGCAGCCCATACGGAGGCTCTGCGGTATTTATAAAAATGTGACCATTACAATAGAGCATTTGACTATCTCCAAAATGTCTTTACAACGCACTTAAACTGACCACAAAAATAGAAATCACAATTTTACCATTGTGTTAGCCTTACTCCCACTAACGATTTAATGATGGGGGTGGGGCGTGAATGGGGACAGCGGATCGATTATGTAAATGTTTGCACTGAGCTTAAAAATAAATCCACTTATGCTGCCCGATAGGAGTTAATGTTGAGACAACTACCTTCCAGGTATATCACCGAGAGGAAGCCTTCAAATTGGAGTAAACAAGGTACATCTGACGGATCCAGATCTGTGGCTAGAGGGAAAATGTGGAAAAGGAGCACTTCAGTGGGCTTTGGGTGCCTCAAAATTATAATTATGACCAATACATATTTCTGCATTTTCTTCAGCAATAAAGGGGAAAAGGCGGCTAGCTCCTCCGGAGACCATCCCTGGTGCACACGCGAAGTGGCCAGAAAATTCTCGTTTTGAGCATCTATGAGAATTTTGTGCAAGTCCTTTTACTCCTTTCTAAGTTATCACAAGTTTATGATCCCTGGTGTGGTGCCTGGGCTGCACCTCGGTGAGGATACAGGAGAGCTAAGTATTGCTATGCAAATTTGGAGGCACCAGTGTTTAAAATACCTTTACGTTAGCATAGTAAAGCTATTTACTTATCCTCATATTTATTGGATACGCTTTGAAAAGGCAATGAAAATCGCATTTTTACAGTTTTCAAACAAAAGGCCCGACTAAAATATATTTGATGTGGGAATTGTTTTAAAGGGAGAGGACTCAAGGCCGCAGTAGTCTCTTAGCTTTTGAAAATAAAGGTTGAAACAACAGCTGTGTAGATTACATCTCCCAATCCGGCAGTCCTTCATACAGTTCAACAAATAGATGCGCGGGAAGCCCACCCCAAAATTGCAGTTTTCAGAACATTTTGTGCAATTTTAGTCCTATTTTTGAGTGATTAAATGACAATGGGTCCTCCTGTTCAAATGGACCATTCTTGAGATATATTGTTTACAAGGTTTTGACCTTTTGACCTCTGATAACCCAAACGACCTTTGACCTCCACCAAAACAATAGAGATCATCTTCTTAATTGGGCAATCTAAATGGTAAGTCAGTATCAGATCCCTCAAATTTATCCTTCCTTAAATGATGAATAAATAACTATATACCAGCACACCATGCCAACTTATTGCAAAAACAGGGCTTAAATTACATTTGCACATTTCCCATAGTAGCAAGAGCAATCCCATCTTAGACTGGATTTTCCCACTTTTGTAGGTACTTGTTGCCGATTTAAGACAGCTGAAAGGTAAACTGCATTACTGTTGGTAAACAAAAGCACAATAACTTCATGTGGAAGTAAGATTTGAGTAGAATAGAACTAGTCTAGATGTTATGGGCAAAAGTGTTAATTTTGATACATTTTCGTTTGACATAACGTCAAAAACCGCCATTTTGGAAATGACCCAATTTAAGGACTTTCCGCCGAGTGGATTTTGCTGGATTTTTCATATGTTTTTCTCCGGGTCCAAAACCACCAAAAACTATGAAATTCTCACTTGTAGGAATTTTTTGGTTGTAAAGATACATTTTGTCATAACTCTACCCGACTAAGCTTTTATTGATCATTTATTGTTTTTGTGCGTGTGGCAGTAGGATTTCAGAATCACATTTTGAGTAGATCTTACTACGGTCGTATCTCGCTCAAAATAAGTCAGATTGGGACAAATTTGGTGTCACTGAAGAGAGAATTGAATGGAGAATGTAACAAAAAATCTTAATTGCACCCTTCGTTTAAAAAAAATAGAGAAAATAATAAGAAAAAAACAAAGGAAAAGATAAAAATTACGTCATCCACATAAATGTGCATATTAATGAGCAAAAATGACGTCATTGAAATCTACATATTCTAACCTTTCATGTGATGATTAGGTCTTATGAGAAAATATTCTTCTAAAGTAGGTTAAATCATGCATAAGTTTAACCTGTACCATATTACAGATAATATGTAAATACAGCTGATGGGGAATGTTGATTAAAAACTTTGATAAGTAGGTTGGATTCAGAGTTTTTGGAAATTTGAATGGGGAACCGCGGTCATAAAAGCGCATCGAATTGGTGTGTGTCTAGCTCGGGTCTCGGGACTTCTCCTAAGGAATTTTTGAAAAGGGAAGCTGTTACATGCGATTTCAGGGTTCTGGGCCCTCAACCAAATAATTAGGATAATGCGTATTTTCAGGGTTTCCATGAGCAAATAAATGCAGGGGTGAGGGCAAGGTTTAAGGAACGAGAACGCTGCCGGACCGGGTACAGGAACTCGAGACCCAACAGGGGTGACGGGAAGTTTGGAATAAAACCTTTACACAACACCATTCCAAAACAGATAATATTCTACTCAACTTGATACTTCTATAGAATAAGTGAGCGCTGATTTAATGTCTAAGTTCTGGATGTTTGATCTGGGAAGACCACAAAGAGTACGACGATTGCTCAAAGTTTTATATGCACTCAGTACAGCTTATACTCATTGAGTGCTGAAACAGATCAAGAACAATTGCTGTATCAGCTGACCCCCTTCGGGGATAACATGCACTGTATCCATAAAGTGTTAGGACCTTACACCTACATGTTGTATCTAACCTGTGTAACCGATGAAACGGTCAAAAAAGGAAGTACTACCTCAGAGGTAGGTAGAGTTAAAAGGTAACGGCCCAGTTTCCCACCAATTGGTTCAAGTCTAGCCGGCCACGGCCTTTTTTCCAGTTGTGGCTCACTGGCTTGTTTTCCCTTACTCCATT
>WURT03064030.1:0-13728 GCA_009936505.3 Holothuria glaberrima | reverse complement strand
TGTGTAGTGAGTCTTCAAAAGTTGACAAATATAGCACCAGAATGCATCTAAGGACACGTAATAATTCAAAAACTTCTTAAAGGGAAATGGACACCCCCCCCCTTAGACATCTTCCCCATATTAGTCAACCCCAGACCCCAGTTTTGCCCATACCACTTGAAAAATCATTCCGACACCTCTAGTATACCTTACTATTTTGCACACTTGTAGTGAGTATGTGGTAGTACTCATCCTTCAGCATATCTGTTAAAGTAACATTCATGAGTATAGTTTTGTACTCACACTCACAGATTTCTATTCCGTTAAGCATTGGTGTTATTAAATGCAAACTTTCTACTCTTACAATAAACTACTGCTTGTACTCTGTCAAAACCAGAAGTACTATACTTGTAATCATACTCCTAACATAGTATTCAGATATATTTAAGCTGGCAGTTCTGTGTCTAGAATACACCATATATTTGCCAAAAATTAGACTTAAAGCATAATTTCATATTTTCATCAGATACTTCCCACCTTAAGTCTCACAGCCTTGGAGGGTTTTATATCATATGGTGCAGTGATGTATGTTGTGAGGAGGCAAGAGAAGTGGTTCTGGGGTGGAAGTTGGAGGCTGTGGTGCATTAAACTTATAGCTGTTTGAAGATAATTTATGTGTGTGCTGGTGTTAGGGGAAAAGGGGGAAGATGTAATGCTGTTTTGTACTTTTATAATGTGGTCTGTAAAATATGATGCGGTAGATGGCCATTTTTTTCTTTTAGAAACCAGTCAATCAGTATTTAACCGTCTTAAGCTGTACTATAGGCAGATCATAAAATAATTACGAAATGGAAAATTTTCAGCTTTTGAGTTGAATCAATGCTGATCCATTATGTGTTACTGACTTTCAGTGTGTAAGGGTGTCATTTTATTCGGCTGCACCTTGTTTCTGTTTATGCACCCTGGAAATGAAGATTACACGTCTCTTTATGTTTTGTTGCCTTTTGTTCTTTATGGAAGTATTACATGTGTACTTGATCACCCTAAAGGCTTTTAATGTCATCCTGGGGGGAGGGGGGAGGGGAGTCATTTGATATATGATACTGTGAAAGTCAGCAAGATGTATCAAAGTGTGTGTGGGGTTGGTTTTTGTGATGGGGATTGATGGTGTGTGTTGGGCGGGGGGGGGGGGGGGGGGGGGGGGGGGGGGGGGGCGGGGGGGGGAAGGGGAGGCAAGATAGTGCTGCAAGGTTGAATGAGTTTTTTTTTTTGTTTCTTTTTGACAAACTTGGAGGAAGTTCCATCCCTTGCCAACATAAGAGTCAATGAACAGGAAACAGGTGGAACCATGATGAGAAACAGTTGTAATCGGTATACACACTTTTTCTTTGCTGTTCTCCCCTCCCCCTAACTAGCCACCCCCACTCTATATTTATAAAATAAAACTTTCATGCTTAACTTGTCTTCTGAATTTGATTTGAAAATCCATCCTCTCATTCCAAGCATTATTTAAAAATGAAGGCATCGTGAATTATGGCATTCACTATTCACAATTAAGTCTGCCACCATCTTTCTTTGGTACCCTACTCTCAGGCCAGTTGTCTCACTGGTTTTACAGTCAGATCTGGGGCTGTTACAACTCCCTGGTCAGAGAGACTCAATATTTTTCATAAGTATTCTAGTTCACTTAACTTCAGTAGGTACTCAAAGTATTTTGTAATTGAAGCTTATGTAAGAAAGAATGGGTGGGCAGGGGGTTGAGTTTTGTTTCCGAACGGAAAATTTGGTGAACAAAGCAATCATTTTGATTCATTTGTGAGAGACCCTTTGAAGTAGTCTACATGCTGCTGAGGTCACCTATAGTGCAAGAAATATTACCAGCTTATATATTTTATCATTGCATTTTTAAACGTATAAAGATAAATTACTAATCGTGTATTGAAAATTTGTCTATACTGGTATCCCTTACCATAATACATGTATTCTAAGCAGTGATGTACAGTTGACGTTGATACCAGAGATGCACAAAATATATTGATGTAAAATATTATCACCAAATCCGGCTTGTTTTTCCATAGTATCTTTCCTACCCACTAGCAAGAGTGTGCAGAAAACCTTTGGGAAGTTGGGAACGAAGTTTCTATGATTTCTAAAAATTGTACATAGTTACTTCTGCTCCTTGGTGTAAAAGAGCAACAGGGGCAGCTTCCCTGCTAGTCTGGTGCTTCCATCACCGCATTGAAACTTCTACAGTGACAGTCGAATAGCCAAACAATGTCTCATAGCTTTTTTGAATGTACAGACATACACATAGTAGAGGTGGGGGAGTGCAATCTTTCCAGAAAAGGTCCAAAAAGCACAGGTTTTTGGGAAAATTATTTCCATGTGACTCCTTGCTCCTCTAATCTGCAATCCTCATCACAAAGAAACACCCAGAGATGGGACTTGATGCACATTTTTTCCTTAGGAAAAATGGGTCCAACTACAATTTTTTGTCCTAACCCTTATCTTGACCCTGATGTGGGCATTGTTCATTTAATTTCTTTGGAAATGTCTGAAAATCATCCTTTTGGTTTGGGGAAATTCTGCAAACCGGACTCCACATCCATAGGCGGTCTGGCGGTGCTGCTGGCATGACTGGGTTAGTGCGATCTGAACCTCGAAATACTGGCTCTGTCCTGTGTTATGACTACCTATTTAGTGGGTTTACAAAATAGCCTATAAGTACTGCAAGTTACCATTTGCCTGCAAAGCTGGTGATGTTATCAGGGGCGGCCCAGGGTATTTTAATAGGGGAGGGGTAAAGCATGGGGCGACTGACCTGGGTGAGGGTGTGTCCCCTCCCGTTTGAGAATTTTTTTTAATTGATCATATATGGCTGGAAAATGTTGATAACTCAGTGAATTCTAATTTTTGGTTGGGTGAAAGAGGAGAGAAGTCTTGTCTTAAAGAAGGATATGTTGTCAACAGACCTCCTGAAGCCCCCCCCCCCCCACACACACACACTCACCTTTGGATACTTTACTGCCTTCTGTTCGGGGAAAATTTTTACGCAAAAATACATGCGTTTGAGTCCACAGAAACTTTCTTGAACTATTACGAAAATTTTCCTTGCTTCATTTGTGCATTACAAAAGGGTATCTAAAGGCTGCAAACATCGGAATAGGGCTACTGGAAGCTCTGGATTTTTTGTATGGATCAGATGTAAGCATACCCTACCCCTCCTCTTCTCTTAAATTTTTCTTTCTCCTTTGCTTCCTCCTTTCTCCTCTTTTATTTTCTCCTTTTCCTCGTTTCCCTCTTCTTTTTCTTCTTTTCCCCTTTTCTTGCAAATGATAGAGGGCGGTCGCCGTGCCCTCCTGTGGCGCCGCCCCTGGATTTGATCTCTAAGGCCCTGAATTTCCGAGGCCCTCCTGTTAATTCAGGAAGGAGTACACGTTACCAACTAGCTTGTGTTCCACCTAGGGACAGTGAAAGGATTCGAACAAGGATTTGAATCCCTTAGATGGACCAGATTCAATTGTAATTTGATGAATAATGACAAGACCACTCTTTGCTGTTTTAATGAGATTTGCAACTCCATGGATTGCCTTCATGTTTCACTTGTGAAAATTAAACCAATATCAAGGGCGGATCTAGGGCGAATGGGGCTGTTCGTTTGGGCAAAACTCAGACATTGGAGCACTAAATGTGTACGTATGGTAGGAGAGGGGAACTGGAGACTCCCTGGAAATATTTTCCCCAGCTTAGAGGGCCTTACTATAACAACCGATAAATGCGAAATCAGAACAGAATCCCTGAAATTCAAAATCTTCGGAGGAAATGAGACTCAGGCAAGTTGGATTTCTACCCATAATACTCGAATTCACTTATCAGGGAGCTATTCAGTTACGCCTAAACCAGCCTGAGTCCAGAAATTTCTCACAGACTTAACTTTTCGTTCAAAAGGGGGTATCTTTCTGCATTGAAACGATAAAACTGCTGAAAATCGACGTTGTTTTAATTACGATTTCAAGATAGAGAAGTTGTATTCAAAGACTTCTTTAAAAAAAATCCGGGAGCCCCCTTACTCTCGCCAAAGGCACATTACTCGATGTTGTTTGGGTGATTGTGGCCTTGGCGAATGGCCAAATTCCTTCTCTCAACACCCTGGATTCCCCCATTGTTCATCAAAGTATAATTGTCTCTCATTATATGAGTAAAACAATGGATAAAACAGATAAAGTATTGATAATTTGAGAAGTTATTTTTTAAAGGGCCCTACGATGTGGTTTTACGGAATTAAAGATTAGCTGATTTAACTTTCTTTTTGGAAGTGTGAGTTCTAAAACAGCACAGCAAAAAATAAAAAATGAAGATTTATCTCACAAGCCATAGGAAGTGCCTTTTTTCCGGCAATCTGGGAGGCTTTTTTTAGGGGGGATCTGCGTGGCGCTCGACGGTTAAGGCTCATTGAAGGCAGTTCCTGCAAAAATGCTTTGCACATACATCAGGCAACATAGTAGGAAACGCCTGGGACGTTAGTCTGATTATGAGGCTTCACTTTTAATGTTTAATTTTTTTTGCTCGAAAGAATTTAGGCGTATCTACATATTGCCCGAGTTCTTACTGTAATATATTATTTTGAAAGGTCCCTCATCATTCGCCTGCTTCTCGCATGAAAAGTTTGAAATTAGGTATATACGGTACACTATTTCGGATATGCTTCCGTGGGACTATTCTTCCAGTGTGCATAGGGCCGCAAGACCTCTCATCCCCGCCTGATTCTTACATATGGAAATAATATAGCCGACACAACTCTTTCTTTCCAATAAGCGTCCAGTATCTAATGTAACCTTATAGACTGATAACTTTTCAATTTCCGTCTTAATTATTGTTTCAATTAAGTCGTTTCCGACAAAAGCAAATTACTTTGTTTGACTCGAATAAAAAAGGAACTTCGTATGCACATTAAGTGACCACAAAGTTGCCTCGGCAAATATCAGCAAAGTAGGCCTTTAACACTTTGTTTACCATACATCTGGGGAAGGAACGATGGAATTAATCGCGTGAGACCATTGTCCCCACTTAACAAAAGGTACATACACGAAAGGGTTCTGGGTGGCTTTTTTAGGGCGCTTGGTGACGTCGATGCTGTTAAAGTTCTGTACAGGATTATTGTTATGCAGGTTTGGCTCATTTTTAGAAGATAGTGAGTTGCGTTATAACTTGTTACAGCTGATTGTATTGGATCTCTAAGCTCTGGCGTAGCAAGCGGGTGGACTGGGTGGACAATGTCCTGCGACCCCGGGGGTTCAGGGGCCCCAAACAAAAACAAATTCACATAAAACCGTAACTCTGCCAACCGTCTAACTATCCAGTACAGACTCGAAAGGAACCACAAAGCTATGATCAAGATCCGCAGAACTGCTTTTGAAGAACCAGGCATGAATGGGATACGGGATTGAACCCGGATCTGTTTCTTGCAAGGTCTCACTCTTACCCAATACCTCCCCATGTAGATTGGAGAGGTCTTTGGGAAATGGGTTTTTGATACCATTGGTTTCGGGGCCCCTCTCTGTTTGTCCATGGGCCCGAGGGCCTTACTACGCTCCGGCCGCTCACTCTAAGTAATGGCAAGATACCGAAATTTTACAGGGCCCAAAAACGGACAAGCAATGCGGCAATTTTTTTTCAATCAGGACAATAATTTTTAATATTACGGCTGTGGACGTACCAATCGGAGCTCAACAAGCTCCTGTTAACAACATCTTTCACTACGAGTGGTACCCGTAAAATGTTAAGCTCAAATTTTGAGGATTTTAATTTAAGTTAAGTTCGGATGAAAAACCATTGATTGCACTTGGATGCAAGCCTACAATGCGATGACCAAATATGGGAAATCGATCTTCCGATTATTAATTGTTATATCGTGCAATACCACCCCTTAATCCGTTCTGCCAAAGCCCCCGTTTTTAGCCCTAAATTTGAAACTGGGCGATTGGTCAAATCGTCTTCCCTCACAAACCGCACAAACGTGACATGTAAGTAGGACAGATTTGTGGTGATAGGCTACAAGTAGTCTATTCTTTGCAACAGAAAATGGAATGATAAGAAGGTATCACAGTCCTTGGACGAAAGCCAGACAATCCGACCTGCTATAGAGTTGATATTCCTAAATTGCCAAAGCCCTTGAATTCCTTTTATTCAATTCTTATTATTATAGAAATGTTTCCAGTTCCATTAATTCACACGATTAAAATGCCGCAGGGTATATTGATCACTACAAAATCAGGGGCCGCGGCAGATGACTCTAGCCTAACCGTTCATCTGTATGCAATACTGGGGCCATTCAGGTTTTACTGTTTCAAGTTTGTGCGTTTGTTCGTACTTTGAGCGAAAGGAGAGACTCAGTGGAATTACAATTTTCAATGTTAATGTTGTGACATGTTGTAGTTTGTCAGTATAGACACACATGAGTAAGAACTTCACAATATCTGAATGGATATGATGAGTAATATTTATTCACGTGTGAAAAACTGTTGAGTTGGACACGGTGCAAAAAGTCATAAGACCCGGATGAAAATGCTACAAAGTAAAAAAAAAATCACGTCCTATTTGTTCCAGCATAATTTGAAAACATTACCTAGCCATTTCTAGACAGAAACATTTAACAAAAGTGATTAACCTAACCCACGAAACTCTGACCCATCTATAAGCGTCGTCACTGGGGCGGGGATCAAGGGAACGAACGAACCCCTTTCTCCTTTAAATAATGATTGTGATGTAGTGATCTATGAATTTGTGTATATTTGAATCCTAACGCTGCCCACGTTTTGTTGCAACAACCATAGGCTTACGACGCTGGGGTCTCGCAGTCTCAGTGCAGCCTCCCAGCGAAAAATTGTTGATTGTTGATTGTAGTTTTCTCTGAACAAATTCATGGAACAGATCCATACAAGCCTTCAACAAGAGCGTAGCTTGGGTTGGTGTATTTGGTTGGGAGAACGAATGTAATTGATGTATCAACAGACATAAGAGAGCATATTTTTCTGATATGCAAATACACAATATTTTGCGAGTGCAGGCCATATCCACTAGACCGACGGCCCGAAGGGCCCGAAGGGCAAATAAATCGAATGTTTACAACAGACATGAGCAGGCCCGTAGCCAATGGGGGGGGGGGAAGCCACATGTGGCCCCATAAAAAATCTTTGCCCCTCCTGGAAGCCATTTCGCCCCCATGAGCACCTTGCCTGGCTACGGGCCTGGACCAGAGATGCGCTAACTCGAACCCTAATCCTACTTCTAACTCTAACTATAACCTAATCCTACCACAAATCTTTATCGTTGTCCTATCCTTTTTCTACTAATCATAATGATAATGATAGTAGCCTTTGCAGACTCTATTTAGAGCTCCGGTCAAGTGGAACCTCCATACTATTTGCATTCCCCCATTTCACAATCATATCATTATCACAGACAAATATATCATCCCTTGACTGCATGGGGTTTAGGAGTATCACCCAGTGCGGTTTCAGGGGGTAAGAAAATTTTTGGATATTTGAGGTTCCTTAGATGTAATTTGGGGCATCATTTTGGACAAATTTTAAGGTAAATTCACATTTCTTACAGAAGAGACAAATAAGGGGTTTTCGTCCTTTGATCTAGGGACGGAAGCATAGTTCCGCCCCTCACATTTTTGGCTGGGGCTTTAACCCTCAGCCCCACTTCCTACGCGTACGACTCAAGGTGCCAGTGCATGTTTTTCTCCATCTTAAATTACGTAATATGTTCAAGTAACATTAAAATTCCCTCCCTCTTTCCCGTTTTCTTTTTCCAAATCATTCTGCCCTTTCAGCAGTCGGCCGGGTACTTTGGGCTACTCTTGCAAGTCAAAACCGTCAATGGAGTTCCGTGAGACTGACAGATATATGGTAGGCCTACTCCGTGTGCTTCGAGAGGATAGGTGGTGGTAAGATTGCAAGGGGCTTTGGAAATTCGCGATCAAGGTAACATGTAATATATAAGACAACTTTCTACGACGGGTGTGCGCGAAGCGAGGTAAAATAATACCATACCTGAAGACCTTTAATTTAAAGGGAGAAAGAAGTCGGCTCAGGTTTATTTAAAAAACTGCCAAATCTTATGAATCTCCTCTTTTTCGCTCACAAGTTATCTTTCATTATGTTTCTGTATAAAACATTGAATATTGTAGGTACACCAAGGAGTTATTCTGTCTCGAATTTAACAAATAAGTTACAACCTAATGTCACATGATAGTTGGGAGCCATTCCTGAATTAGGATGACGGGGTACACTTATTCACATGGGGGGGGGCTGCATTTTCCCTGAAGGAAGAAATGGCTTACTTGACATTATAACACAATTTCAAAAGTAATCAGTGCAATAACCAATAGTAATGATGCATAGCAAACCATTCTGTACTACTTTTCAAAGTCGGGGTGGGGTGGACCGGGGCATTTTCTGTAGGCCTTCCCCCACTTGTCAAAGCGTTGGGGAGAATATGCTCCACTTGCCGGATTTCTGCCTCTGGTATTGGTATTCTGCTACTGTATTCTGTAGTGATGACTTTACGTATGGCTGTGTATCATAACATGACCCTAATCTTAACATGATCATATCCAACGCAAAAAGCTGCCCTCGGGCTTTCACAATAAACAAAGAAATATAATTTTCAACCAATGAGGAAATATTTTTAGTGTTTTTGTGCAGACTGGTCTCGATCACGACTAATTTGGACATTATTCAGTAAGCTTAAATTCGAAATTCTTTTCTGTATTTTTATTACCAAGGAAGTCACATTTTTCAACGCATTTTGAAGGGTAAAGGTGAAGTCAGCGGGGGGGGGGGGGCTTGATAGGATATAGGCTAGCTGCTGCAAAATCGAAAGGAGTACTCCATATAGAATATAGCATCTGAGTCACTATAAGCTTCCTAATGCGATTCCGATCTGGCTCCAGTGGCCTAATTCCGAGTCAGTCCCCCCGTCTCCCTCCCTCTGGCGAGGCAGAGCCAGTTCCCATTCCAGTGACTCCTTAATAAAAAAAAATCGTCCATCTCATCTTCAGACTGGTGGAAGTAGGTCTATTAATTTAACTTGAATCACGAAGATTTTTTCAGAGAAAAGAAAAAAAACATGCTACAAGAACGGCAGATAGTGAAATGAATTTAAAGAGTATCTTAAGTCTAGAATTACAATAATTTATATTTTAGAGGTTGGAAAATAAATCCTATTCATCCAACTGTCATCTTCATAGCTTATTTCATTGCTGAGATATTTAAATATTGAAAGATATTCACTTAATTTAAAACAGTCAGTTGCGCAATAATCTGTGATGTCCTTCTTGTACAACTCACATTACCTGCTTTTGTTTACTTTAGAAATAAAAATGTTTATATAACCTTGAAAAGTTTACTATTTTCTTGCATAGCATGTTGTATGGAGAGGGCTTGTATAGTCAAGTGCCCCCATAACAGAAAAACGGTGATTAAATTTCGGGGCAAGGTGCAATGGCTTTTGAAAAAAAAAAGAAAAGCAAAGAAGTAATTTGAGCAGTACAAGAATGGCATCACAAATTGTTCCACAATCTACCATTTTAAATTGAGCGAATAAGCTTCAACATTTTATATCTCAGCTCAGGAATGTCCTGTGAAGATGGGAGTTGGACCATTTGAATTTATACTCCAAGCTTTGTGACATAAATTTTTGAAATTTTTTTACTTTAGGTACACTTTAATACCAATGAATCCAGATTTAATTTAGGTCGTAACAGTGAATCTCACACGGACGATGTTTCTCAGGTCAGTTCAAGGGCTGAATGATTCGCATCTCACATGTTCAAATCCAGACGGACACAATAGATGTTAATTTCTTTTCTATGTGACCTTGGACCTTCACTGGCCAGGTTACCAGACTTAATCTTAGTACCTTTGAGAGCAAGCCCGACAAACGCATTCCTCTTTTTGTGTAAAAATGTAATCTTTAATCCACAGAGAGTCGAAGCTTCCTACTCCCATTTTTGTCTGCTACGAGACCAACATCGTCTTACGCATACCTACAGTCCTACCATTATTGCATAAATTTTTAAAATGTCCCTTGGGAATAGACATATGAAGTTAGCCATCCTCATTGTTCAGTATTCTAAAGCAAAAATTCCAAGATTTAATTTTTTTGGAGACAGTGGACGATCTTCCAACAATGTCTGTAACTTGCACAAATGAGGACTCATACTATCACCCATACAGCACATGCCATACCATACAACTCACAATGTGATTGCCCATTAGTTCGTACTCTGACTAATGCATTTGACTGCCACGTTAAGTCAAAAGGTAACCTAAGCGACGTAGCGTGGTATCTTCTTCCTTTTAACCAGGTTAAAACGGGCACACACATCACAAATCTTAGGGTGTTAACGGCTGAAAGGACGGTCACGTCAAGTAATAGTGCCCCATCAGCATAGCCGGATTTACCCTCAGGGGGCCTGTAACCTATCTCATGATGGGGGCCCTTTGAGTATCATTTGTGTTGTGACATTATGTGTGTAGTGGGACTGAATGTGCCACCATCTCAGCAGAGCGCCAACACCATTGGCAGCATACAAAAAAGTTTTGGCAAAAGAGCCGATACCGTCAGATTGCCTGAAATGCCACTTCCCATGTCTTTCGATTTGCATAAGACTTGTCTACCTTTCATGGTTAAGAATTTGAACTCCCCCCCCCCTTCCTCAAGAGGGGCAACTCAGACACATTTTTTCCGTTAAATTAGGTAGTACAATAAACGTTATCAAATACCACATACAAGAGTTCGCTTGGCCATTCTGATGGTCACCGCAGTATATGATGTATACATGCTCAAGAGAGTCGATACCGTGAATTTCACCTTTCGGTGGAGGATCATTACTCGTAGTCATACTAATACAAACAGTTTAAAATGAAATGTGTACTATTTAAAATAAATAGAATACATTCATGATTCAGTCGCAGAATTAAGAGGTTTGTTGAGAAGGGGAGAATGGTATTTAGGGGAGTCTTTAGCACCGACGGCACTACACCAATGCTTCTCAATTTTCATTTTTAATTTCCTTCTTGGTTGACAACTGTTTCCTATCCTTCCCCCAGATTAATATACGAAAACTTAACATGTGTTTTTCTCAACCCTTCCTTTCCCATACTAGAATGAAACCGAAAATTCAGTTCACTTAATGTTCAAGTAACTGTTGAAGGAGTGGGATCCACGGTTTTGAACAAAAGGTCTTTGCAATGGTATTAATGGCTCACTTTGTGAGACTTAAGTTTGAAGTCAAGAAGTCTTCGAAAGTGGGCTGCGGGTCTTCCCAGGAGAATGATCAAATGAAGCACTGCTTGACGCGAATGTAGCCTCACACCTCATGACGAACAGACGGTCGGGACTGATGATGCAGAGGGCTTGAGGAAGGAGGGGAGGATGGATTATTCTGAGGTTTTCCGGGGCTATACCCTACAGAAAATGAAAATGGGATAACTACTGCCCAGAATGGATTCCCGCGAAGCGCGCCGAATGATGACTTTTTTAAGAGTTTATAGCGAAATAGAGAAAAATAAGAAAAACAATCTCAAAAAAGGCGGTTGCTCAACTCCTCTCCCCTTACGCTGCATGTCTGTCCCATGTTGCCAGAAATGGAACTGTCCGTGCCTTACAAATTACATCTAAATATTCTTTCTTTAGAACCTCGGAAATTTAAACAGATCGTTGTGATAAAAATTTGCTTTGAACATTTCGGCGGGGTGGGGGGGGGGGGAGGGGAGGGTGCACCGTGACACTGCCTCTGCTGCATACGGCCATGAATATAAGTCATACATGAGTATGGCTCACATACTGTTCAAAATGGCAAAGACGGAAGTGTAGGTCCTCCCCTTAGAAAATTTTGAAATAAAAGAGTGTCAGATGTTAATTTCTTGCTGGTGGAAATTAAGGTACTCAAAAGGCATTTATCTGTTCATGTCAACATTAATTATTGTGTCAAGGGACTAGCAATTGACCCAACATAATGTGTATGTCAGTATGAATAAATCAAAAAGACTAGGCAATTCACTGATCGGAATCTAGAACTCCTTACACAATCTCATCCATCCCTATTCCTCCTTTTCAGTTTACCGCAATGAAGGCTTCTGTAACCTGACTGAGAAGCACTGATCTAACCGAAGGACAACCATAGGTTAACGCGTAGCGCTGAGTTAGAAAATTTCGAACCAAAAGTATCTCCGTTGTAGTAAATGAACCTTCCCGCTGGCTTGAGTGCATTAATGATCGCCTTTTGAGTATTAATGAATAAGGCCTCAAAATTACGCAATAAAATCCTGTTAATTGAAACAATGTCAATAATACAGCAAACATGAAAAGAGTACGAAACCTCTAGGACATGCATGTATAACCACGTGCCAGTATTAATACAATATTATACCCTATGACAAGTTCACCGTGCGTCATAACCCTCGTGACATGCCTCATAGCAGCTTCCTTAGTGCATACCATCAATTAAAATTCACGAAATTTCATTTCACTTAACGTTTACAAGGCTAGTGCCGCAGAGCATATTTTGGTACTATGAAAGGTAAGGGTTTTCTGTTCAAGCTCAGAAGCAGGTATGACAGTTAAACTATAAAGGTGACTCGTTTATGGAAATTTTCGGGGGGACCCACTTAAAGTCAAAATATCGGGGGCCCGTAACCTACAGGTTGCCTCGATTACTGGGTAAATCCGGCTATGTCCGTCAGTGCCCCATCATGGGATGTATCTCCTTCGGGGAGAAGAATCCCTTCGAAAATTACGTTTGATGTTTTGCCCTTCTGTACTAAGCCAAAGTGAAATCTAGAAAACAAAGTTATATATTGTGATCAGGGCCGTAGCTAGGGTCATATGTTGAGGGGGTGTAAAGGTCCCCAATTCCGACTGGCTGAATGTTCTTTCCAACTGAGTGGAAGAGTGTAAAGTGCACTTTTTTACGTGCCCTGCGTTTCTTGTTACAACATAAAGGTGCCGTCCTGGGGGAGGGGTCTAAAGGGAGTTCCCACTACCCTTTGAGAAATTTTTGTTAATTGAAGGTTGCTTAAATGCAAAATGTTTGCTTTGGAACATTTTTTGAGCTGTTCATACAGGCGCGTAGCAGGGAGGGGGGGGGTTCTGGGGGTTGAAACTCTGTAGCGACCTCATTCCTGAATGGACTCTTCTGCTACATTCCAATACAAGCACACTTGCATATATTATGTTAATTAGGCCATATCTGTATATCCAGCCCACACTACTTGCGCACCCTACCAGCTGCAGTAATACTGTACTACACTGCAGCGCTGGATTACTTTCAGCAGCGGGCCTCATTTCTCCACACTTACCAGCAAATATGGAGACGACATTTTCGGGAAGAGAGATCAACAGGTACCGTAGGGTACTTAGCACTGCAGAATTACACTTTAGGCCTTCTACAGTTATTCGCTTCGGCCTCATTCTATCTAGATACGTTCCCTTCCTTTTTTTACGCCGCATGGTGCATGTTCATAACAATTAAGTCATCACGTGTGTGTAGGCCTCACGTACACTATCCTAACTGGTATCTAACAGTAGGCATTATTTATCATTAACTACGTAGCTTATTACTAGCTTATTAAATCATATCTAGAACAATGGCTAGCTTTGCAGCGTCGCAGATTGCAGTATTTTCTGGTAGGCAATTCATTTCAACGGTTGCAGCATTCACAACTGCCACGGTCA
>WURT03064019.1:0-13728 GCA_009936505.3 Holothuria glaberrima | reverse complement strand
AATTTCAATGACGCAACTTCCTGTTGCTTGAACCGGAGAAGGCGATCAGATCTCGCGCAGGGGATCAAATGGGAACGTTCTTGCGGTTTGACACAAACTTTTCCAGTTGACTAAGCTTGGGGCGATCAGCATGGGGGGTTCAAGTGGGAACACAGCCATAGTGTTGGTGTGCATCATTTTTGTCGATGAAATTTCACTGTAGCGATAAACAACGCACACCAAAACACTACTATCCCACAAAATTTTGTAAGTGCTATTTGGAAAAAAGTTTATTTGGTAACTTTGTTGCTTCATGTATTGTACACCCTACTGTACATGACACTACAGTTTTATATACTAGATGTTAACAGAAAGATATAGTCAAACATGGCACCGCTATCAAATTTCAAGGTCAAACAGTGCTCATAAATTTCAACTACTGTATGTCACAAAGAACAATTTTTATCCTTGGGCAATTTGCACACAATACATCACATTATGTGACCTTCAGGAAAACTGGAGTATTTCATAACAAAGATTATACTTACCTTCAAATGGAATTTAATGATTGTACTGTGTTATAAATGTTCTCCTGCAAGGGTTGGAAAACATGTTGTGACAATTCTTTTCCTCAATAATGTACTGTAGCACCGCCATAAAATTCCACCACAAAATAACTAATACAAACAGTGTAGTCTATCAAAATAATAACCACATTTTTTATTTTAGATAGGATGAAGGCCTACAGGATAAGTCAAAAAGTTACAAGTGCAAAAGGTGGACTCAGAGTTATACAATTAATATTATCAACTGGCATCTGTAACCTGAAAAAGGATTTTCATGGCCCAGTGCCTTTAAAGATCAACTTTGACACCAAGGTCTAAATGTTTGGCATGAGTTCATGGTACTCTCTACCTTTGTGAACTAGTCACAGCAGGGATTGCTCTCAATCCTATTTAACCTTCCAAGAACTGGAAAAAAAACAATGGGTTTAAACTTGTCAAGAATGTATACTTTTTGAAAAATATGGAATATAACCAACCTATTGCAAAACTTAATTATTTTTTTATGATCTCCTGCAGTTTTTCAAACAACAGTAATATAGTTAAGATATCTACTGTACAGTCCTGTTGTCTCGAAACACACAGCAGCATACAAGAAAGTGCAACAAAAGTGCTATAGAACTCGGGTAAAGAAGAGCTGACAAATTTGCATCCTACATTCTCTGACACTTTGATTAATCCTCCTTCCTACAGTATAACGATAATAATCGACATCCTCACGATTGGTATGGTAATGCAGAGGAAATACAGAAGCCATTAGGCGACCACTGTTAATGAGCACGCATAATGACCAAGTTATCTAGGTCATACAGTAAATTACACACAACAGTCATTGCCTTGAACTTGATCTGTTTTCTGTAATCAACGATTCGAATAAATGGCAGGAAATGAAATTCCGGGGAATGCTACAGAACTGTAAAAAACTTTGGAAGTGGAGTGGACACATTCAACACTAGTCACCTCTACAACCACATGTAAACGTATCTAATGCCCTTACATTTCACATAAAAGCCAATTACCATTTGCGGAGTTAGGCTACTGTAGAGCCACAGAGCACTGCTTTGCACAGGGGCCTACCGTATAATGTAAAGAACTTACTGTAAGACAACCTCAAGGTCCCTGGTTTTACAGAAGTATGAAAACCTCTAGGACTGAGTTAAGTAGACAAGTTGTACATTCCTGCATGTATCTTTTGTTGTTTAACTTAAAGGGGCTCGTTAAGGTGATATCGATTGTTTTGTGACCAGTTTGAAGGAATCATTGCATGACAATGCTTCTAATTAGCCTCGTTGCTCATATACCAATTCCTACATTGTTATCAAAAATGTGAAATATTGTAGTTCTCGTGGACAGGGGTTGCATATGATTAATACATGAAGTGTCTGGTCATGAATGTGTACTAAACTATTCTAATCATTAATTACCCTATCAATGCCATTTCAGTTGTGTGTTAGATGTGGAGAATTTCCGAGCTTGACCATTTACTGTACCATCAAGATGTGAGTAAAGCTCAACAGGTATTAAAAAATCAGAGATTTTGTGAATCAACTCAATAAGCCCCCTTTGAAAGGTAGTGAAAAAAATGCAGTCAGTACAATAACAATTTTTTATTGATTGTAAATTTTTGTGCAGCCTTCTTTTTGCATCTTTTTGTGTTAACAATAGAAAAATATATACACTGTAAGAAAATAACAATGCAGTGAGTTTAAAAATTTCCCACATCAGGCCTTGAGTTTCAAATTTTCCAGGTGTGCTACAAATTACACTCCTCATTAAATTAAGGAGTGTGGTAGGTGTACTGTTTTATTAAACTTTTATAGATTTACCTGAGTTCCAATTCTTTATCTTGGTGTGCAAAAAATCTCACCTCTCACAGTGATTTGAGGCGAGTGATGGTGTGCGATAACACTCGCACGTCTCAGAATTCAAGGCCTGCCACATTCCTCTTTCAAAAGCTTCACAGTATTGTTTCACTCTTAAAGTACTCAAACCATCTGCTACTGACAAATTCTCATTTTTGAAAAGGTTTCCAGCCTCTCCCTCCACCTCAACCCCCCAAATTTTTGTAAATTCTAAAATACAGTACCACCTAAGGATCCCTCAGTAAAGACTTCACAGAAATGACAATAAATGTTCTCCTTTCCACAGTAGTGACTATTCCACAGTACAGACTGTTTTGGTTAGAGTTGGATCTCATACTCAGACAAAATTAACCACTGCGGGATATCATTCAGGAGTCGACTACAATGGTTAAATTCCAATCGGGCTTGCCCTTGACCACTAAACTTTGTGACAGGCAACTAAAGGTACTGTAACAGGTTGATTGTACATTTTAAGTAAATTTCATAAAAGGAGAAAATGGTACATTAACCTGCGACCAATGCAACTTCAAAATTTCCTGTCAGACGAATTTCCTTTTTGGTATATACCAAAAAAGCAGACGGCTAAAACTTTTTCTTAAAAGCTACTGCAGACCTGACATTTTGACTTTCAAAACTGATGAAATCAAATTATGACCTTTTCATACCCTCCAACATAAAAACCTGTAAAGGTAAACAATGCACATATTTCATATTGCACGTGCCACATCCACAGTATGAGATTCATACATTGCAGTGCAAGAGTTGTCACACTTATCTTTCCTAAAAGCCAATCAGCTAAATTCAGCTCCCAAGAGGGTGCAAATGTCAAATTTATGTCAACTCAGTTTACACACACAGTATTGTATAAAGTGTAGAACACCCTGTCCTCTGAATGTCAATACACATGTATGTACAATTGTACTGTACATACACAAAAATCATGACTGTAATGTGAAATAAGTTTTGTTCATGACTAGTTCTAGCAAACGTGCATATTAATTCATTTTATATTACTGTGCAGTTCTGGTGTCATGAGTTGCACTTTACCATGAGGTACTGAAATTGCAAAAAAATATTTCCCCAGAGTAGTGCTGAGGATGATCGGTTAGATGTTGATCAAAGTGCCAAGATTTTTATTTTAGGATACCATGTTGAAATTGGTCCCGTACTTTTGATAGACATGAGGGCCGAAGACAAAAATAGTCATCACCAAACCTAAAATTCAAATGATGTCAAATTTGTTGAATTTACCACGGTACAGTAGTACAGACTAAAGCTGTAAGTTATGTGGCCCTTGTATTTATTAAAATATATACAGAAAAAGTCTGTCCCTGGCAAACTGATCAGCCTCTGTAGCTCAATACCACATATTTTAATGACCTCTAACAAGAGTATCCCTATCACTCATGACAGGCTGACAACTTATGGTAGGACCCTCACCTTTTTGTCTATATCTAGAAAGTATCAACTTTGTGATGCTAAAAAGGCAGTATTACAGCCAAAAAGGCTCACAATCACAAACTGATCCTAAAATTAACACATCCCCGAGTAAATTTTCTTGACTAGCATATTTTGAAGAGATTACAATAATGTAAAATTAAAGGACTTTGAGGGCTAAATAAAGCACAAAGTTAACCATGCTGCTGGCAACGAAACAAGGGCGAGTGTAGTCAGCTCAGAAATATAGTATAGCGCCATCCAGTTGGGGAAATTCATTGCCAGTGATCATTCCTCAGCAGATAGAATGTCCAATAGTAGTAATAGGGGAGGTAAAGTAGGAGCTAATTAGATTCAACAGATTATGTTACCATCAAAGGTCATACCAATACACAGAAATGTAAAGTATATGTACACAAAATCAAAAATTGGGTAGGGTGCCATCTAGTAGGGAGTCAATCATTGCCAGTGGTTGTTCTGCAGTAACAGATGAGATGTACAGGCAAGAAGGAGCAAAAAAGATTCAAAACTTCAAAAGGTGGGAAATTTTGTTACGAAACAATAACCCATTAACTTTGAAGGGAACGAGCAGTCACCTCAACTTTTTTTTTGTTTAAATTTCACCTACATCTTGCGTAGTAATTCTGATTATATCACTTCCAAATATCTTTCATAAAGTGTCCAAACATAAATATTTCATAAAAGATAAAAAAGTAGGCCCCTGTAGTTATATTGCATGAATTAAACATTTCATAAACAAAATATCATCACATGATTTTAAAACAGAGCCATTCAAGAATTAGGATACTGGGATACACTTAATCAAACTAGGATAACTGCATTTTCCCTTTAATCCTGCTCTGGAGGTTTTATCCTGATCATCACATCAAGCCTTTCCAAATGGACACAACCGCAGCCCTTTTAAGGCCCCTTGGCACTCTTCCTGAAAACCTGGCTTGTTAACTGCAAAAGTGTAACCTAAAAACCATACAGTAATTGAGCAGTGCCTTTCTGAGTGACTAAGCACTTATATTATCAATCTTGTGACATACACTGTCAGGTAGTAACCTGGAAATTGGAAAACTTGGCATTTTCAGAGTCATGAACCACTTGTTGTGTCATTACTTCAAGACGGAAATTCCTGAAAAATAAAACCCAGCTGTTTGGAAATTTTATTGCAAGTCATATAAACTATTTGTGACATATTATGATGATCATCATTCTCAAGTTTAATGTCTAACATTAAAAACCCTTCCATATGCAACTTAATGGCAACATAGTACAAGCAACTTGCAAGATTTTCACAAAACACAGCCCACTTGAGCATTCATAGAGTTCTCTGCACTTTTTCTTTTGGCATATTGCTTACACTTTTCAGGTCATGAATGTTCAATTGTTTATGCCTATCTATCAATAAATACCTTCAAGAGGTAAGCTGATCATCTGTTAACCAACCAACATTAATACACACTTCAATAAAAACATAGTCTGTATGATGGAAAACTGGACATTTGTTTTCATGATTAGGGCTAAAAGATCTTCTTGCAGCATTCCATGCAAAAACATTACTTACTCAGTAATTAGCCTATAAATATTCATGAGGTCAACTGACCAACAGGCAATAACACTTGTTTATTGCTCGAATCTTATTTCACAATATACTGTAGTACTGTAGTTGGGGTTGAAACTTCGGCAATAGATGAGGTTTAAAAGCAGAATAGTTAAGCTCACTCTGTTACCAGATATGGAGCTCCATTCTAAATTTGTGGATTTTAATAACTCTCCCTATAAATTCGGGTTCAATTTCAGACTTTGACCACTGTTGTTCATGAAACGCTCACCAGTTAATTAACAACTAGGCCTACTGTATGGGCACTGTCCTGCACAGTAGCTTACAATCAAACATGTACATCAATATACATTCATTTCTCTCAATAATGTACGTAGGCTGCACATGATGTTCAAAATGTTTGCAAACATGAAAATAAAAGGGTATTTCCAAGATATCAAAACAACCCTTTGAATGATTTTAAAATTTGAGGGTAATTATTTGTTTTCAAAGGTTGAGTGTTTTTGCTTACAAAGGGATTTGATCAGCAAAACTACTTGGGGGGAATTTTTCAAAACATTTTCTGAATGGGACTTTATGGAATGGCACAAACTTAAATAATATTCATTCCCTTTAAATCAGGGATGTATAGACCTGAGGGTCGAGATGTAGGTCAATTAGTTTGCTGTCCTTTGGGGGACTGGCTCCTTTGGAGTAATGTTTGGCTTCACCCTTTGGCTCTATGCCAGAGAGCGAGCTCTGGAAAAAGTACCCTATAAATTAGGGTTCAATTTTAGACTTTGACCACTGTTGTTCACCTGAGACCTCACACAGTTCATTAATAACAATTGGCACTGTATTGCAGTTTATCAAATATACATTATTTATTACCTCAGCATACATACAGTATACAGTAGTCGGCACATGATGAAATATTTGCAGAAACATGAAACTAAAAGGGTATTTCCAAGTTATCAACATACCCTTTGAATGATTTTAACATTTAAGAGTAATTATTTTATATTTTCAAATGTTGGGTGTTTCTGCTTACACAGCGATTTGATCAGCAAAAGTAGAAGGGAAATTTTTAGAATACTTTCTGAATGGAATTTTATGGAATGGCACAAAATTCCTGTAATAGCATGTCCTAACAATACAAACTGCTCACCAAGTGAAAAGGTCTAAATTTGTTTGTTTTACAATTCATGTACAGTACCTTAAGTTTACCTTAAGTCTAGATGTACAAGAATATATATTTTAGTGGTTGGAAAACAAATCCTATTCATCCAACTCCCATCTACATGTAGCTAATATACCATTGCAGAAGTATAAAATGTTGAAAAATATTCACTTCATTTGAAATAGTCAATTGCACAATAATCTGTGATGTCCTTCTTGTACAACTCATACTACATGCTTTTGTTTCCTTTTGAAATTAAAATGTTTATATAACCTTAAAAAGTTTACTGTTTTCTTGCAGCATGTTGTATGGAGAGGGCTTGTATAGTCACGTCACCTCATAACAGTATCAAAGACAGTTATCATATTTCCAGACATGGTGGAATGGCTTTCAAAAAACAAAAACAAGGAAAGTAATTTGAGTGGTACTGTACAAGAATGACATCACAAATTATTGTGCAATCTACTATTTTAAATTGAATGAATAAACTTCAACATTTTATATCTCAGCTTAGGAATGACCAGTGGAAATGGGAGTTGGACCATTTGAATTCATTTTTCAAGCTTTGTGACATATAGTTCTGAAATTTTTGACTTTAGGTACACCGTAAATTTAAGTTATGGACCCCTCACATAGCCAAACAGCTCAGCCAGAATGTACAAGCTACGTACTACTGTAGCCTTGGGCGACTCCAATACAGTACATCATTTTTGGAGTTGGGTACTTGTAAACCCTATACAGTAAGTCACAAAGTCCTCTGAATGGAGTTATGACTCCTACAATGACGTCATCTTCATAGCTGAGCTGCCAAATTGTAAATGTTGGAGAATCATAGGGACCAACAAAAGAGCAAACTTTATAAAGAAAATGACAAAAAAAGCTAATTACTGTATGTTTTAATACTTCATTGCAATAACACAAATAGAAATCCTAAAGTATAACCTTTGAGCACGAAGTACTTTTTACTTATTGAAACTCACAAAAGTCACAATTCCAAGGAACATGGGGATGCTACTCAACTCCAGGCCAGGAAGTCATGACTCTTGAGTAGAGTCGGGTAACCAGCCCAAACCTACAGTATACATGTATGTTTGCATGACATATGAGTTTTGAACAGGCTGGACTTAGCTAGGGCGATGCAACCATAGTACATGTGCACAAATGTTAGGCCGTAATAGTATATTTATTGGTTCTTTCATTTTAGCAACCTATTATGCTCAAAAAAAAAAAACTCTGGAATGTTTGCCATTTTCAAGACTTTACACAATAAGAAACTTATTAAACAATCTTGCATTGGAAGGCAGTCTTGATGTATGAAAAAAAAAGAATCAAGAAAACCAACAAGTTGTGAGGTGGAACCTTGAATTTACACAATGTTTGATAGCTCCTGGTCCATTCAGGATAAATTTCTAAGAACTGGAAGCATGTAGATCTTATGAAGTCCCCATTAATTTTCGCACCTACCATATGGTCATGTACTGTGCTGTATATCACACATCAAAACCATAAGTTTTACCATGGAGCTACTGTATCATAATTAGTTCCATACAGTGTGTACAGTACTACTGTACAGTTCTTTTTAGTCTCAGAGTAGTTGGGGTAAGCTCTGTTGGCTGGGTTCAAATAAATTTTCCAATTATTTTTCTGTATATTTTGAGATAATCTGTATACCATAGAAAAAAAAAAACTAATATACCTTTGGTTTCATGAGACTTTCATTTGGTCTTATTCAAGTCTGCTCATGTGACCTAACATTAAGCCTAACTAACATGATATCATCATCAGTTTTGGTACACTGGCTTATCCCCAGACATAAGTCTCCTGTGATCTCAGTATGTCCACACCAGGATTGGAGGATTGGATTGGGTGGCTTAGACATAACAAACCTGACCTGATGCATAGGCACAGTATATACCTTGAACCTAAGTGTGTTCCCATCTGAGTATGGGCAGGCGATCAGATCCACATCTGACCCCTAGCAGGGAATCAATTTGCAAGGGGGAATGCTCTCGTTCCACAGATCAGATCTTGAGAGCTTGATCCCCCCTTCTGGGAGGATCAGACTGTGTGCAGGCGATCCAAAAAACAAGTGGGAACACAATGGGGGATCAAGATGACCCAAGATCAAAGCAAAGAAATGGCATACAGTGCTTCTGCAGCACAGCTTGTTATCCATATCCCGCACCACACAAACTTGTTTTCAAACAAACATGACCTGCAGACATAATTTCAATGATGCAACTTCCTGTTGCTTGAAAGGAAGGAGGCAATCACATCTTGCATAGTGGTCTAAATGGGAACTCTTGACAATGGCTACAAAATTTTCCAGTTGACTGAACTTGAAGGGATCAGCATCCAGAGATCACATGGGAACATGTCCCCTGACTCTTTAAAGGGAGATGGCAGTTCCCCCAAAATTATTTTCAAAAATTTGCTGAATCTTACAGATCTCTTCTTATTTCTCTCACAGGTATTTTCATAATGTTCCTGTGTCAATTCACTGAATATTGAGGGTAAACCAATGAGTTATTGTGCATAAATTTAAGGAATAAGTAACAAAAATATTGTCACATGACTGATAGGAGCCATTCCTGAACCAGTGTACCGGGGTGCACTGCTTCAAATTGGGGGGACTGCATTTTCCCTTTCAAAGAATAGTCCAGACCCAAATTTATGTTTGATATGTTTCAAAGAAGAACATACTCTAAGCATTCTGTGAAATTTGCATTCATTTCCCATGTTCGATTCTCGAGATAAGCAGTTGAAGTTAACACATTATCTACCAAAAGTGAACTTAAAGCAAGCAGGTGTGATGTCATGGCTTCACACTGAAGGGCAATGTCTTGTATTTCTTTAAAATTTAGTACCAGTTTTATACAACAAAACTCTAAAATATTCATACCATAAATGCATCCTGAGCAGTGAAATTTTTAAAACTTTGTATGCCATAGGGGCAAGATACAATAGTGGCCCTAATCCATCCAAGGCCAAATCAATACGATGAAAAATAAAGAAATACAAAACATTGGTCCTTAATGTGAAGCCATGACATCACACCTGTTTGCTACAAGTTCACTTCTGGTGGAAAATGTGATAACTTTAGTTGCTAATATCTTGAGAACCGAACATGGGAATTGAATTGACAATTTCACAAGAATGCTTAGGATCAGTTTCTCTGCATTATGTCAAAAATAAATTGAGGATTTGACTATTCTTTTAAATCATTGTCAAGAATGATGGCTGAAAACAACACTACAAGGTAGGCTACCTGGATTTCATTCTTCATTTTCTCAGGGGTCACTGACCCTCAAGTGTAAATCTTTGAGAGTCACTTTGGTACAGGTAGTTCTCCTGATTTCTCAAATCTTGTGAAAAAATTTCTCCTTGTACTGTAGCTTCCAAAATCTGTGCATGTCCTGAAAAGTTTGAGACTTCATTTGTATGAGCTCAGTAAGGTTACAAATCTTGTTTTTATAATGTTTAAACCCTTATTGTAAATGCAATGTCTATTAAAGGGAGAATTCATAATACTTGAAACACAGTAAATGCATAATCATGACTCCAAAATATCGATATTACAGTACTTTTAGGAAGTAACTACCACATGAACAAAACACAGCTTTTCATGTTTCCACATATATCCTTTTAACCTCACTGCCAGTGTTGTTTGATACAAGAATAAGTAACCTAAAAACAATTATTTTCTACTACAAAACCATTAACCATTTTAGGACCACCCTCGGACTGTTTCACAAAGAAAAGAAAGAGCAGATTAACATGTATAGTACAAGAAATATTCACTGTCAATAGACAATTTTCAATATTCAAAAGCACCTTTTGTTTGTTTTCTAGATCAACAATATACAACACTTGTTGGCAGGTTGTTGCTATGGAAAATGAGAGGTGTTTGGTTAAATAAATCATTCTGTGGTCTTTTATCGAGACAACCAAACCAAATAATAACCAAAACATTGATCATTTGGAACCTAATGTAGTAATAATAGACTACTGTATAGTCACAACATACAACAAACTTCAACTGCAATTATTATGTGCATGGTTACTTTTCAAATTCTTCTGCACAATGGGAAACAGCTCTCATTCAGTGTCCTTCCCTATCCCCCTCCTCCCCTGACACACACACACAATTTTTTTCTGCACAATGGGAATGAGGCCTCATTCAGCATCCCTCTTAGCCTCCCCTCCCCCCACACTCCTCCTCCCATACACACAATTTGACACAAAGGTGAACCTTGGAAAAAATCATTTTATTATAACTTTCTAAATAGGCTACTGTAAGGTAATGTAGGGTAAACAAAGGTCCAACACGTTTAACCCAGCCCCATACAGAAGTAAACAGCATTCTATAGGGCAGTGCTTAATTTAACTGTTGCATCTTTGTTTCAAATACACCATCTTCCAGGCATAATTAACTGCTGTTATAACTTTCTCATGAATATTAACAAACATAACAAGAGCTGTGAATGGCAGGGCTCCAGGCAAAGTGAAGCGCCAGTCATTCAGCACACAGACCTATAGAACTGTAGTACTGTACAGTTCAGGTTCATCACAGTCAAACTGTCATCATTTTGAATTTCAACATCTTTGAAAGTTACAGTTCTAGGAAAGTTTCAGCCCCACTGTTTAACCTTGTCAAATGCACTTGAAAAATTTAGCAAAGATAACTTTTTAACCCCTCTATTTTGATATTTTCCCACAAAACACAAAAGCACAGCTTATAAAAATCATAAACAGTGGCACATCTGAACAGGTGTGACTGTGAGATGACTGAGATCCTTCATGTTCAAGACTCCTGTTGGTTGTGGCAGTACTATACTTGTGGTGCATGACATGATGTACAGTGGTTTCTCACCCATAGGGTCATGATCAAAAACTGAGATGAAAGACATTTTTTTTTGGTGGTCCCACAGGTGCTTTCCAAAATATATCTGATGGTTAATATCTAGACATAATTCCACCACAAGTTTCTGTTACAAGTCACAACCTCTAAAATATGGTGAGCATTTTGTGAAGAGCACTGAATATCCAAGCAACATACTAGTAGTTCAGTGTACAGGTACAGTATATGATGTATGCAGGAGGGCACCACATCTTCAGTGGCAAAATGCAATGTAACGTATATTATATGAATTGCTGCAATCTACACAATTTGTTTCCTAGGACCAGAAATATCAAGTAACAGTATACCAATCAATGTTCATGGACCTTTTACACTATCCCCATATGCCCTGAAAATAAACATCACAAAGTGTCATAACAGGCACACAAAAAAGGGACTCACGCCTCCTTCACTCTTGAGAACTTTTTGCCAACTTCTTGCAAATATTTCAGTACAAGTACAGTATCCCTTATTTAAGTACGGTATTGGGTAACTTTCACATGCTAGGCTATAGTAAAATGCCCAGTATCCGACTGCTTAAGGACTTTTAGGTTCTGATCTAGCTGTTTACTCAAATGAAACTAAACCTTTGTCTGCCCTCTCCATTCCATATTAAATTTAAGTGAAATAATTTCTTACAGGTACATCTGAAGGAAGAGGAGTGTTAGAAACTCAGACCCTAACAGATGAGAATTCAACCAAGTGTGCACAGTATTCAATTTTCTAGCCCAGAATACTAAACCCCCTTGTTAATTATTGTTAATTCACTCCTTAATTCACAGTAATGACTATTTCAAAATAGTATCTCTAATGTTTAACTTAATTACCTGTATTTGATCTTTTTTGCAATACTTATAACATTTAACTTGTAAAGAAATGGATTATGACAGATCAAATACTGGTACTATCATGAAACTTTATAGACCAGAACTCAAACACTGTATTAAAAAAGCATTTTTATGAATGTAGGATTTTGCATCTGGGATGCAAAGACCTTTCAGGGGACGCAGGAAGTGCTACTAAACTGCATCCGCCAGACGCAAGTTTTTTTTGTGGGACAAATCACATCTGCTGACAAAAAACATGCACCACACACAGAACAGAGCCTACACTTTCTGCACTCTGACACTTGGGCAAAACTGGCAGTCCTCAATTTGTTTGCAGCAGTATTACGTTCTTGCGCAGTGATTTAGGCAGCCAGCCGCCCAGCCATCCTTTCCACAACCAATTTCCAAAAATGACGGCCTTTATTTTTGTACACAAATTTCAAAATGTTCATGAAGCAGTGCACTAACACCGTAAAGTTTCCAGTATATTATGACTTATGACTACAGGTACTGTAGCATGATTTTGTTAAACTTCCATTTGTACGTACTAACAAGCGTACTGTACACATTCCTTGTGTATCCGAATTCTGATTGCAGCTAGCACATATTGCGTCACTGCGTCACTGCAGCATTGACTTAAACTACTTTTGATGTACTTGTCATACAACGATCATGACAACTCAATTGTTTGGTTAGTGCTACTGCCCACAACGTACCTGCCGTATTGTATGAGCTACTGTAGCATGGGTGTTTGAGAATAAAAAAAGGATCATGCCAGAAAATTACGGAAATAAAGGTTCCGAAAATATTACGAGGGGCTTAGAGTGATATATACATCCCTCATAATTAATTTATGAAATGCATGTGTGTACTACAGTAGAAATGAAACTTGTAAGGACCAAAAGAGTGATCGTAGGGTGCAATGTTTTGAGAACTATCTCCGGATATTAGAAGCATACGAAATTGCTCATTATCATAAAAAAGTTGGACTACTGGATAAAAGTTGCTGAATTTGTTTCATTTTTTGTTGTATCAAATTTATTTGGTGGATGCTTTAGCAGATAAGTGTTGCATTTAGGACTGCATGACAGTTCTGTCTGACACAGAAGCCAGTGCTGTAAATTTGAGCTCTCTGTAGATCTACAGACTACAGCTGTTGGAACTATGTCTACTGTAGTAGATGTTGCCTGTGTTTAGAATCAGTAACACTGCAAGTCAAGATTTACTGTAGTTTGACAGCTAAGGCAGGGCTTGAAAATAAGCTTTTCCTCTCTGGAGCTAAAAACAGCTTCTGACAACCTTCAGTTTAAAGCTTCTCTGGAGCTGTTTTACCAATGTCTGGAGCTGTTTTCAATTTTTTCAAAGAAACCACTGTTCCCTGCATGAGCATCTTCTATAGTAATCTTCTCCTAATGTACGCATACTTGTGCG
>WURT03064008.1:0-13728 GCA_009936505.3 Holothuria glaberrima | reverse complement strand
AGCGTGTTTTGGGTTTGTTGCAAGTGAAGTGTTTTGAGAATGTTTTACAAATGTTGCTCGTGTATACAGGCCTTTACGCGCGAATCCCACCGGTACACAAATCAACTTTCTGCATTTGTTGGTGTAGGTTGCAATGACTACCGCTTGCCACCATGAAAAACACTCTTTTCACTATTAGCAGCCCCGAAATTGGTTCTGTTGTACACTATGTAAATACGTTTCCTGTAATTTAGCGTGGTGATCTTTCCTGGGATATTGTTAAATTCACGAGTAAAAGTTTTTCAAGTTGCAGGCCTAATTGTACAATGTCAGTCAGCTTAGAATTCGTATGTTTGTTTATTGCACTGTCTGTCAAATATGTCTGAAAAAGTTTTCCGTGTGTAATAGTCATATTTGGAATGTCAATATCCCAACCAACAGTGGCGTACGCAGGAATTCTCTGAAGGGGGGCGTGTAATATGTTGTGTGATCGCCGGCTTGGCGGAGGGATGTAAGGGGAGGGGGTGAAAAATAAGGTGTCATTACATGCAATCTGGTGCCCCTGGTGCTACCTTTTGAAGTAAAATTTGTGTTACAAAATTTACGTATTTTTAGTAAGTAGAGCAAATAGGCGTCCGTGAGGCGGCCCATGGGGGGACAATCCCTTCCCTCTGAAAATTTTTGAAAAATTAGTAGGTATATTACATGCAATCTGGTGCAACATATGCTACCTTTTGAAATAAAATTTGTGTTACAAAATTTGTGTATTTTAAGGAACTAAAAAAATGGGCATCATTGTTCGCCGGCCTGGGGAGGGGTCGAAGGGGAGGGGTGTCCCTTGAAAAATAAGGTGACCTTACATGCAATCTGATGCTACATTGCTACCTTTTGAAGAAAAATTTGTGTCACAAAATCAAGTATTTTTAGGATCTAAAAAAAAATTGGCATCCGTGAGGGGGACCGTGGTCCAATGCCCCCCCCCCCTGGTACACCACTGCCAACACATATCAGTGTTCTCCACAAGTCGTGTTGTCCGGGCGGCGCACCCAGACAAAATCTGAAAAGCATGAGTCAGCGTCCGGTGTTAAAGTTGCAGCCCGCACAAAAACCTTGGATGCCCGGACAAAAAATAGCGCTTTCACTTCTTTTGGAAACGTTTGCAAAGAGAAATGAACACCTTTTGTTTCCCCAGAAGTTAAGTATTTGTTTGAAGAAATACAGTCATGAATCATGGTTTTGATCGCCGGTTCCCTCATACGGGCTACTGCGGTTTATGAATTATATAGCTTTGATACTACTAGCACGAGTATGGCATTTGCGATCGATCACCGGACCACTTCCATGTTTGCGGTCTTTACCCAGGGCTAGAAATAAGAGTCAACCCTCCAATTATTGCTAATGGCCGTGATGCCCTCTTAGTTTGCTGTCGGTTCTGTGTCACAAAATTCCACTTGCACTTTACTAAAACTACTGAAACTTATAAATGCTAGTAAAGTTAAAGACAATATTAGGAAGGTTTGTTGAGAATTTATTACCATGCAACCGTAGAAATTTGTTTGCGAACTGCAGGGACAAGCTGTACCAGAGTGGTCTTGTGAAAAGATTGCTACCAGTATCACCTCTATCACATTTTGAAAAGGCTCTGACATGCCCGGTCTTAATCACTTCCATATCGAAATTAACTTCATGCAGTTTGGTTCTGAAATATTCCAAGGACTGACTAAAAAGTTCACTAATGAAAGCAAGATGAAAACAATTCCTAAAAAAGGGCCCTCTTGGTGATACATTCAATTGAAACTAAGCACCAAATATAACACCATTTTGCATCTAGCTCACCTTACGTAAGCAAATATTTTCAAAGGGGGGAACCCCTCCCCTTAGACCCTCCCCCAGGACGGCGATCGGTGTCGTCTGCCATATCAGAGACAAGCACCCAGACAAAATTTTGACCTGTGAAGAAAACTGCATATTCTTACAATTTGTACACTTCTCGTTCTACAAAGAGAAAAAAGGAGTGATTGATATGATTTCAAAATAAGCAAGTGATCTCGCTCCTCTCACAACAAAGAAAATAGTAAGAAATATAAAAACATTCCAAACCACGTCATTTGTTTAAATATACGTATCAAACAGGTTAAAATTAATTGAAATAAGGTTTATTATGACAGATAACGACGACATTTCAAGTTTCTAATTTGTCTTTGGCGACTGCTAGTATAAAAGCAATTGATGAAATCATTTTAAGAATTCTTTTAATGAGGCTCGAGAACGGTCATGAAAAGAAAGTCATTAATCCGGTAAGAAAAAACATGTAGTGACTGAGTGGGGTAAGGTGGATAGCTCTGGGTGGCACTTTTGGTCACCTGTAATGACAAAAATATTAACCTTATTTACTTTGACTTCGCAGAATGATGGAATCCAAGTTGCGCGTGGGCAGAGGACACACAAGTTAACACTTCTGTATACCCACCCAATAGTGCTGCATGCCCTGTAAGATGGCAATTAATAAGAAGGCGATGGAGTTCGTTAGTTAAAAGAGGTTCTACGGCTCAGTTTGTAACCATTTGGTTAAGTTCGGCCGTCTATGGCCCTTTTTCCAGTTGCGGCTCACTGGCTTGTTTTCGCCACTCAAGTCCCGTCAAGATAGTACCTCCACCCACCACTAATTGCAAAAGATTTGATTCCACTATAATGCATTCCAGTGACGTCCCTAAAATACTATACTAAAAGTCCTGAAAAATCCTAGTAAGGGAAATTCGTCTAATTTGCATATAATGTAAATTAGCTTCTTCCATTTTCGAAAATTCAACTTTTTTACTCTAACTTCGCTTAAAATAACCTTACCGGAACGAAAAAGGCGTCGCAACCCATGTTTACATGATCCCTGAACACGATGGAAACACATTCAAATTGAAATTCAGAAAACAATTTGCATAACCAGCAAATTAGGTACTGAATTTCAGCTTTGTAATGTGTTTATCATGTTTCCTGATCACGATCACATGGGTATGGACATTTGGTTTGTTTCATTCAGGTACCAAGACGCACAGATATTGGTAGAGTTGGTAAGGGGGTGAACGCCCCATTTTTTAGTACAGTTCAGTTCAGTTAATTCTCTGATTACCTCACTTGAGATATGAGAGTCAAAAACGTAATAAAACATTTTCATAATTATCGTACAAAAAACAATACAAGTTTACAAAAACGAGAGAAAGAGAAAAAACAAAGCCGAATGTTCCAATTGGCATGATTGCTCCTTGGTACAATAGAAAGAAATTCATCCAAAGAGACACTTAATATTCATGCATCGAACCCTCTCATTTGCATAAATTATGCAAATAAGCCTTTTTTACATAAAAATGAAAATATTCTAAAAAAATGTCTTTGAGGCATCGACTCGTGAAATTTGGTCATATTTTATGACAACAATTCCAACAGTAATTTTTGGGAATACTTTGGTGAGATCCAGGTTAACCAAGATGGCGGAAAAACAAAATGGCCGCCAGTGCAATATAAGGTAGCACACCACCAATTATTCCTCCATTGACTTACACGCTAGTCTGGGTCTATTTCGTGGCCCCTGGACCCTTGTAGAAGTTTTCAACGGGCACAAGCTACCCCCCATATGAAAGCTGACGAGTAGGCCTTTCACAGCGATTTCAAATTTGTGTACCATGACTGTTGAGATTTTGAGCTAGTTTTGAGGTAGAAGAGCTTGTAGAAGAGAGTGATGGTTCCCGTTTTTTTTACTGATTCAAATGCCGTTTTGCTTAGCGGAAGGATACATTACAAAAAAGTGCCTGAAATACCTTCCATTTTCTTTATTTTTGCAGAATGAGTACTTTAACTACTTTTCCTACCACATACACATCACAAATTGAACACATCACTTCATTAACATGGTCTAATCTGTCCCCCAAAAGTTTTCTAGGGTGTTAAATCCGTAGGGTAACCTCCTCCACTGGGATTCCCCTTGAATCAGTGCTGTGCTACCATAACCCATATTATACTAATAATAGGAAAATTATCATTAAAAATACTTTTGACTCAGATAAACCTAATTTGTGCCCATATTCTATTGTAAATATTCTTAAAGTACTTTTCTGGACATTCCTCGCAGGATCCGGGTCAACCAAGATGATAGTTAGTTAGAACTAGTGTAACAGAATCATTTGGTATTTCTTGTGGTACAGATAAATTCTTTATTTGACGATTTGATAATAATATCGAAAACTTCCTACCAATTATTGTCTTTATTTAATTAAATGTACATAACAGCATCAAAAACTTTCTGTATCATGTGATCATTGTTCGTTGATATTTAATAGTACATATCTGAATATTATTGTCTATAGGTACATGGAAACAACTTTGATTAACCAAATTGACGATTAAAGAGGATGAATCATTCCAGATTTTTTTAAGTTAAAATAGTGCACGTAAAAGTATCAAAGACGAATTCATCACGTAATTACGTTTTGTTTCTTCAGGTGTGGCAGATAAAGAACTTTGTTAGCAGCTTCTATATTTATATGTTTATGACATTTTTGTATCTTTCATGTTATCATTGCAAATGTTGGAATATATAAAGTGATGTACATTACAACAGAGAAAGTTGTTCTTTAATTAAATTTCAAAGAAAGTTTTAAAAAGGGCCAGGGTTTTTCAATAAATTCCGCAACTAATGTCACTTTAGAAATAACTTCGAGAAATACATTACCATTGCGTTAACGGGTTTAGTATTAGAACGAACATAAACTATTGCTAAGAAAGTAAAGCATTAAAGGAATTAGTAATAAAAAGCACATCAGCTTTGGAAGTTTGATTAAAAGATGGGAGTGCAGCTGTGTTTAAATGTCTTTTTGTGTGAAAAACCGGACTTTTGTTAACACTCGTCACATTTCACTATTGACAGGGTTAATGAGTCTGCATGACACTTTGCTAGGGAAGTTATCTATATGTTCATTCATACTTAGTAAAATCCTCAACTCCTATTAGTTCATTGCGGTCAGGTGACCGTGCGTTATCCTAGGATAACCGCACGGTAAATAAAGAACACTAATTACCGGCGGATGAATACAATAATACCGTACTATACTAGATCACCTGCAGATTGTATGACTGGCTTGTATGGCGCATGTAGCGCATATAGAGCAGGCCTAGCCTGTAGCCCTTACACACATACATATAATATACAGCCTGCTCTATGGTTTGATACTACTTACGTCAAGACCTGCCAAGAATTCCATTTCTAAGAAACGTTTTTGTTTCCAAATCTTACATGAAACCTCTGAGGCAAACGATTCTTACACGGTTATAACTTAAAGTTAAATAACCTAGGCCTTTAGCCTCCGTAACAGTACAACTTACATAAAGGTTCCTTGACGACCACTGAAACCTTGAACGAAGTCATCGTAACTAACGTCACTGCTGTTTCAGGGCTGCGATACATAATATGTACAAGCTTTTCTCCAAATGTACGTTTCCGGGTGTTAATGCTATCGCTAGATGCACTCGGGCTGCGCCCTCGTGTATCGCTTGCATTAGCCCCCGATCGTGCATTGTCCTTTACTTAATGCACGGTCCAGCGTTGATTAACCCTTTATTCTTTGATAGTAAAAAAGGCTTTTTCCTCCTTTATGGGACTGATACGGTCTTGGAGGTCCAGCTTTGAGGCGATGCCAATCTGTTCATTGTTTATGCTAACTACGAGGGATGAGTAGGCGACCTTGTACTTTTGAGTAATTTTATCCTTGAGGAGCTTGGTAGAGTCACCCGGTTTCTAGTCTTGTCGGCGGACACAAGGACTTGGCCTAGGAATGAATTTTTCCTTAGCCACTCCTTAGATTGAATTGCCAGGGGTAAGCGAATACCACCCCGAGATAAGTACCCCGGCGTGAGCATACCGGCTTCCAGAGGCTCCCAGGGAAAAAGGCACACAATATTTGCATGGTTCAGCCTCCCGTATAGTATGACAGTCAGAACAAATGTTGGGTAGAACCATGTCAAGCTGATCCCACATGCAGAACTTACGGTCGTAAGAGTTGGCCATGAATAGGGAAAGTATGGCAACGAATTGGGAGATATGCCCTTCACTGTTACTTTCTTTTATGAGCTTCTCAAGGTTGACTGGTGCTGGGTATATTATGAGGTAGGGGTTTCTTCAGAGTAACACATTTGTCAATAATATTATTGACAAAATCAGATTCTATGGGAAATTTGCACATTCCTCCATCTAGATTTTGTCAAATTTAAGCCCCAAGAACGTTACAAATGATAGAAGAAAAGAAAGCAAAAACTCACAATAACTTAACGGTCTGTTCGACAGCTATAAAACGCACTCCCTGCTGTCAAGAGAGTTGGCACCACAGAATTCCGTGGTTAGCAAGGGATTGGGAAATTATATATAGATATATATATATATATATATATATTCTAATGACTTTTCTCAAGCTCCCAGACAAACATTTTCCCTTGGTCACAAGCTGAACAAAATCTTCAACAAGACACATTAAAAGTCAGCTACAGTTGCTTGAAAAACATGAAACCCAAATAGAGTATCATAGTTCCAGGGTGCTCCCTAGAAATCCCCAACTGATGTCAAATTATGGCTGTACTTCGGGGGTGGGCTAAAGAATCCTGTCCCCTTGAGGGGAAGTGCCTATCACCAGCTGCTGTTTAGAAGACCGACGTTACTAGAGACAACGTAACTCACACATCCATAGGCATCTCTGGCGGCCCCTTCAAGAAGTCGTACAATAACGACAAGACATCATTTAACCTATCGTACGTCAGCAAAAAGAAACAGCTTTCCAAACATCTATAGTCCCTCAAGGGGAGCCTCCGGGATATCTTCATACGTTGGTGCACACTATCACGGCCAAACACCCATTAGAACGATTTAGATTTTGTAACCTTTGCCCAGCCGAAAAGCTTGCCATAGTCGATCACTGGTCAGCCAACGTCCTGAATTTGAGATAAGAAATCTTCTCTAAATGAGACTGCACAAGAAAATCACTCAAGCGGATTAGGGTAAAAACGGTCACGGACAGGGCAAAGACTCATATATCAATATTTGTCTGGACCTCCTGATGAGCCTGACAACAAATAAAAGAGAACAGCTATTTTCTAACTGGTGCTGAGGCAAAGTGGATAAAGGCTGTGGCATTTGAAGCGATGAAGCTTGGCAACCGGAAGGTTCGGTGTTGGATCCCGGCCCCGTCAAAGTAAGGTGGGTTTCCATCCAAGAGCTTTCTACGGTCAAGGGGAGCACTACTCGCCCCGCCCCCCGCCCTGAGTTTGGTTGTCCACTCGACGAGGAGTTGTAGTTCATAAGCCATGTACTCTGTTTCCACGTTTGTGGTCGCCTAGCCTGTAATGTTTGTATTCTTGGAACGCAACTGGAGCAGATCCTGAAACAATGAAACTACAAAGAGCCAAGCCCATCCAATGAGTTTTATTCATTTTGTCAAGTCTACCATCCTTGGGAACGAAGAAAGAGTGACTGATAGCTCGTCGGGGTTCGTACTTTCTTGTACCCACTTTGGCTTCTCGAGGAGCTTGTTAAATTCCTCCATCGTGCAAGCCCCTCACCCCATTGCCCGTATTGACACCACGCCTGGAATAACATGCATTGTATAATGATTCAATTTTTACATAAATATTACGTGCATACACTCCTAAAAAGTTGGGTAAAATTTTCTGGGCAATGTAGAGGTTGGTTAAAGTTTTCACTATGTTGGGTAAAAGAACCGCAAGACTTACTGACCAGCTATTGGTAAAATGGTTTATGTGAATTCTTATATCCAACACTGGTTAAACGTACCGCCAACCCAGATACCACAACGCATTGACGTTTTGTTGGGCCAAAGTTGGCAACAGTTGGTAAAATGTTGTGTAGGCAACTAAAGTCAAGGCCAACCTTTCGCCAACCATTTGTAGCCAACATTTGTAAATTACATGTAGTGAGATCATTTGACCAACATTTATGGGTCAGTTGAAGAGCATCTTGCATTTTAACCAACATTAAACCAACAGTGGACCACCAGAAAATACTAAGCTGGTCATTTTGGTTTCAAGCCAACCTCATGATTCTTATGAACAGCTATTTTTAAATTTTTACATTCACAGTAAATATTTTGCAAAACGTTCACTTACACGGTGGGAATTTTTGCTGAAACAGTTTGAGAAAAGTGCATGTTTAAAATGCTGTAAAATTCTATTGGAACACCAGGTTTTATATACCTTTCATCTGAATGGCGCAATCCGAATTTTGCAAAGGAGACTTGTGTTTATCATATAATGCGGGTCTAATTGAGATATATTGAAATTGGCAATGGTGAATTCTTGCAGAAAATTATGTTTCTCAGTTGGACAATACAACAACATAAAGGAGGAGAAATTGAAATATCATGGAGAAAATCATATTACTCATCGTTAATAATAACAATCAAGTCTCATTGATTATATAATAGCCAAATCAAAATATTCATTTATATATGAACTTTCAATTAAAATCCTACTACTTTTGAAAGTAGCTAGCATTAAAACGTTTAGAAGGTAGCTTCTCTGAAATATTCCTTTATGGGTTCCCATAATGAGCAATAAATTGTCCAGCAATTGATAAAGCCTTGAAATATTACCCAACTCCTGGGTTAGCTGAAACTGATAATTTAACCAATTATTGATAATATTTTGCCCAACTAGCCAGTTGGGTAATACTCAGATTACCACATATAGGGTAAAATAAATGACCAACAATAGGTGAAGCAATTACCCAACCGAAATTAGTCAATACTTGCCCAACAGTTGGTCGGACACATATTTCCCAGTGTTGGTTAAAAGTTGGTCAAAAAATTTGCCAACATTTTAAGAGTGTATGTGTACATGGATACATAGATTTCTAGTATATGCAGATAGCCCGGCACTCTTGTCCATGCATGTTTGGTTGCACGAAGTTGGTAAACGTGAGCGCAAAGCGGGTCGGAAACTATTCTTTTGTTTTCGTAAAAGTGAAGCCTAGGCGGGACCACGGGCGGCAAGGGCGGCACTTCCCCCATTTTTCCACACCTTATGAGTAATAAAACAAAAAACGAACCAAAGGAAGCGAGACCAGAGAAATTATGAGGAAACTTTCGATATGATGGTTAATTTTGTAATATAAAAAAGGAGAACATAAATCAAATATACAATAAAACACAACTACTAAATTTACGTCATTATAAGCACAATGGTCCTTACTTACACAATTCAATTCAGAGACCTATTCCGAAACCTACCAGTGTAAAGTAATCTCGCAGTCCTCAACTAGAAATGTAGGATACGGGAACCGTAACCACTGTTTATGGAAACTATTGGTACTATCTAGAAAATTTCACTTCACTAATGGTATTCAACCCAGATGTCACAAGGAAGTATTGAACTGAAAATAAAATCACTTCACAACAGATCACTTTAACAGAACTGTCTTCTTTAAAAGATTCAAACTACAAGGTTACTTACACACTACGCCTGGTGTAGAGTACAAGTATGGCATTTTACACCAATAAGGCTGGGCCTAACGTGAGTCTTAGCCGAAATAGAATTATGATCACCTCACTGCGCAATTTGAAAACACAGTAAGGCTAACATTAAATACTGTACCTTGTTACTGATAAACGCAACTTTGATATGATACACAGCTATTACTGCTCCTTTCCTCAACTATATAGGCCTACTGGCTAGATGACAGTACATTGAAATTACATGTGATATGGTTTCAAAAACACCCTGATCTAGGCTGCAGTGTGAAAACTGATCACAGTATTAGTTCAGATAGGCCAACTGAGACAAATGCTCTTGGATCAAATTTCTGACATTAAGCCAATCCCACACAGTAGTACAATCAAATACCCGTTACTTGTCCAGGCTGTAACAATATCACTATATTATAGGCCTACAATTTACGTCTCTAACGCTACTACAAAAAGCAAAAGACAACAAGACTGAAGTTTTCAACAAAACTTTCTTGTAGGACACGAACAACGAGACAAACAGAGTAAGGCCAACAATAAGTGTTTGGTATCCTATCATATCAATTTGTTTGTAACTTAAAAGCATGTCCTGGTGAACAAAATTGATGTTTTCGAATTTTTGTGTTAGGCAGTGTAAACCCCATCTCAATAGCGTCTTGCATTTGGAAGATATGATTATTTTAGGAAATGCTACATTTTCAGCACTCGCAGTGCATTATGGGATATCTGTGATGTCATCTGGGCAAATTAATAAGATGTAGCTTTTGTATCCCTTTAAAATATTGATTTCACTAAATTGAATATGTCATAACTTTATTTGCTGTAGTGTAAGTATTGAACATTTACACGGAAAAACACCTAAACATTCCAGCGGTATGAAATTTCAAGGACAAAAAAGGTATCCAATTACGAAGAATAACAAAAGGAACGTGAGGCGATTTGCCCCCTTGGGATCACGTTCTGTAACAATGAGGAAACCAGGAGGTATTTCTTGTTAAAAGTAGCCAATCTTTAAGAAGGGATATCTTGAGTTAGAACTGAGTTTTGGTATGGGTTTTGGATGGCATGTAATGAAAATTTTTATCTTTCATTAAAGAAACCTGCAAAATATTACCAGACAATGCCTTTAATTCCATACAGCTTTCGTTAGTGTCTCCAACGCAACGAAAACGCGCTCTGTGGAACAGAATACGGTAACGAACTTGATCGCCCGGGCTCTGTTGAATAGCAGAATTACAGTAATGTTCATCCAGTTTTATGTTCTTCCATGTCTTAGCTTCCGACTGAAATAAAAATATATCGCCGATAAAATTTCTCTTTTACATAGGGACCTGGACAAAAATCTTTCGTCTTATTGTGGAAAACAAAACGGTTACGAAATTTCGATCGCTTGTGCTCTATTGCATAGCAAAATTACAGTGATGTTCATTCAGTTTTATGTTCGTCTATGTATTAGCTTTCAATGACATAAAAATATATCGATTATATTTCACTTTTACATAGAGACCCTGACAAAACTCTTTCTAGTCTTATTTTTCAGTGCTAATACCACCATTTCCTTAGTACCTGCGTTAACAATAATGTACACGTAATAGCAAATGTACAGTACTTGTGACAGTTTTGACTCTGATTCTGCGGATAATGTGAGACGTCACTCGACCTGATCTCTATTAACTACAATATTTTGAAGGGAATATGTCGCTTCCATAAAGATAATAACTTTTTCGGCGAGCTTCTGCGTAAAAAACCGTAAGGTCACTTTATGACTACTGTAAAGCAGGAAAACTTTTGTGTTATTGCATAGCTATGATATCCTGCAAGATAGCTTGAGTAAATTATTATTTCCAAAACCTATGCCTACAACCCGTCCAACTGTTCAATTGCCCCACCAACTATCACGAAGTACCTCATCAAATTGACCGACCTTTACCTTCTACACTTTGCAGTCATCATAAGGAAAATATTTCCTTACCATTTCTTCTATAGAAATGGTCCAGAACGGCTGCAAATGCCATCAATCTTACAAAAACTTCCAGCAAGGCCCCTCGGTCCTCAGCCTTCGGGTAAAAGCTTCGCCGTTCACACCTTAGGAAGATGCAACCTTCAATAATAATGGATTCCCTGGAATATTTACTGATGATGTCCAGTTCTGTAAGAACTACCCATAAAAACAATCCATTGATTTTTAGAAAGTATTTAGCTATACCTAATACATTACCCTCGAACATTGCTCGTCTTTACAAAACTACAGTACTTTAAAGATTTTCGACAAAAATTCATAAAAGAAAGAATAGGTTGAGGAAGTCGGAAAATCTTTTATGTAATAGATAATATTGCATATAAAAATGAAGAATACAAGGTCTTAAATAGCTCAATTTTCTTTCTGCTCGCTCCCTGAGCATCCGTTTTAAATACTCTTTCGTGGTTTCTTCCTGCAGATACGTTCGTCACTACCGGGCGGGTGTGGGGGTGCTACACCCTGAGAAAAGTAAGGTCTTAAAGTAAGGTCCGTCGGTCAAAAATTGATACTTTCTTTTGTAATGAATTTACTTGGTTAGAAAAATAAATAAATCTTTTATTTGGGGCTACAGAAATGTCGTGAAATTTTATATGATCACAACGTTTTAATTAAGTGAATTATTGTCTGTGGAATGTTGCTTTGGATACATGTAACCAGAGATCTCACCCCCTACCAGATGTATACTGTATTAGGAACCTATTATGTTCGTAGCAAAGTATTATATATTGTAGGCCCGTACACAGGACTTTTCAAGAGGGGGTTCGAATAGACCTCGTAACATGCAGTATTTTTTGTTTACACGGCCACGTTGAGGGCACACGTGGAACAAACATATTTTGGGCACTGCGTCACTCCACTTCACTGTTGTTACACTACATCGTGCAAAACCGTATGCACGGTATATTTTACACACAGCTGTGGCGCCATTGCCTGACTCAATTGATTTACCATTTAAATTGCGCTTCGCAATTACCACAACATATTGCGGCTTTTGCGTTTTGCATAAGAAAGACTGTGGAGGTGGTGAAATGGATCTTAAGGCGTTGAATCCTGATCTGCAGGGCAACCTCAAAGAGTTGACCATTTGTTAGCAACACAGAAAATGTTAACCCAAACCCCGGATAGCTCGATCGGCGAAAATGTGCATATGCGCTTGAAGCAGGTGAACAATCTTGCTATTCCTGATGGCACATTCCCTCCAGAGGCGTAGTAAGCAGGTCCTTTCATAGGATTTTTTTTCAGTTGAGAGGCCGGGTTGGGGTGGTTTGGAAAAAAGGAAAGTCATGAAAATATCTCCGCAGAGCGCATCACCATTTGGCTCGTAACATACCGAGGAAATTTTGGTCAAAATGTCTTTGATGTTACAAAACGGCTCTTCTTATGCCCTGTTCCAATAAAGTGATATTGCCTGTTAAAGAAAGGGAAAATACATAGCACTGCCTTGTCCAAAGAGTTGGAATAACGTTCAAGCAGTCCATCTGAACAATAGGCTAAAGATAAATAAAGATACCTCACAGAAGTAGTTCTTCAAAATATCCTTTCAACAATCATAAAAATAACGGCAAAAACTACAAAAATCAATAATACTTCCACACAATCTTTATTCCGTTCAATACTACTCCTAGTTGAACAAACCAATGGGAGTGCTCTTATATATGAATGTGCAAAAGGCAGCATAACGAAAGGTGCCCAAGTATATGGCAGCGAACGAGCACTGAACACATTATATTCACGTTGTAGCCTAAACTGACAATACATTACCTTTGAGCTAATATCTGAAAGGTTTTATTGGCCCCATGATTGGAGGAACTAATTTACGTTGAAGCCCCTCCTGACCGATTAGCTAGTCGATAACACTACAAAGGGACTAGACGGTATCAGTGGGAGCTGCTACCTGGAATGGAGAGGACCATAAAATTCATAATTTCCCTGTTACGTTTCCCACCTGAAATGTATACAACATTTAAGGGCCCCCACGTTTCGGTTTCCAAACAAATGGAGGAATAAGATGCCTTACCGTCCTTCCCTCGATGGTCAAAGTGTAAAGTTCGGACCTTTGTTCGGAACTCCACATAGTCTTTGTCAAGACCCTAGTACCAGCTAGTACATACGTTTGCGACTATCGTACCTGCGCCCTCTGTTTGTTCAGAAGTTCTAAGCTCTGTACTAGGGTCTTGGAGATTTTGGCAAGGCAGTCTTAACTTTTTCTTTATTTTC
>WURT03063997.1:0-13728 GCA_009936505.3 Holothuria glaberrima | reverse complement strand
TATTTACATATGTAATCCCTACTTACCCGCAATCAGAACCTGGTAAACCAATAGCACAGTGGAGGAGGGCGGCCTCTCCTGTCCTCTTCCCATGTACCAGCCAGCTTTGGTTTCACACGATTTGGACCTTGGTTTTGGTGAGTTTGACTGAAACATTTGAGAAAATTTGAACAAATCTGGAGGCTCTTTACATGTGTGGGAGCATCAATGAAAACAGAGCACCTGCTCCGGCAGTCTGCGCAAGGATTTAATGTTGTTAGAAAAAGTTCAGAACTCTGTGCAAGTTTTGCTCAAGTTTCTGAGTGAACTTTTGTTGCTTGTGGCACAGTGCTGTACTGTAAGTGTAACTGCTCAGTGTGTTGCAGATGTTCATTCCAGGTAATGATTTGGGCTGCAAAAAGAAAACTAATGTCCCGAGATGACTAAGACAGGCAACCGTTGCCCATCTGTAAAAAAAAAAAAAAAAACTCCCGACCAGGCCTGGTCCAGAGGATGGAGATCAGTAACACTTTCTGTGTCCCCTGAAAGTTTCTTGTGTCCCAGATGCAAAATCCTGCATTCGTAGAAATGCTGAGTGAAAGTGTTACCCTACAGTATATAATGTAGTATTAATTGACAGTTTTGAGATCTATGTGTACAGTGACACGTCCCTCTGTACAGAATGTAAACAGACCTCTCAAGAAAAACGTTGAGGGCTTTAATTTTACAAAATGAAAGTAATCCCTGCAGCTGAGTCCTTCTTGGTCTGTTCTAGGATAGTGTATACATGGAGACAAATGGTTTTTGCAGAATACAGCAATTGAGAGAACATTGTCCCTAGTGTGGACACTAAAAACTCTAAGGAAGTGTAGTAATCCTACAGCATGTAGGACAGGATCAGTGCCAGAAAAACTTTTTGCAGGGTTGATTTCAAGTCTCAAGTTTGTTTTCAGTTTCTAAAGTGTTTTGCTAAATATGTAAGTATTGCACTGCGTCAGACTCGAAAGGACAATATCGTCAGCATACCTGTATTGTCTCTGGGACCGTTATTAAAGTATGGTACTGGCCAGTACTTGTTTTTTTTGTAGGGTAGAAAATTTTGCAATTCAGTGGCACAAATGCATAGCTTTCAAAATCTGTGAGTACGAGTACTGTATAGTATAAACCTTTATGTGTCCATTTTCACCAGTACGAGAATGAGTGGACATGACATTGTGTGAGAAAAAATAGGAGTACAGTATCTACTTGAGTACAAGTTACACATATGCTGTACAGCAACAACAAAGATACCAAATGTTTAAAATAATATTTTCATCTTTTATTTGAATTTCAGAATTCAGAGAGAAGTGGGTGTATAGTGTAGAAAGATGGGGAACCTTCTGAAGCTATTGCAGAAGCCGGATGATTCAACGCCAGATATTTTCTTGGATTTTGAAAGTAAGTATATAGTTACTTGAAATGGAATATTAGGACTGATCCAACATGACATCTTGTTATGTTATAGAACCATATAGGGCTGAAAAGGATAAGAATTTATTTTTCTAAGAAATAAAAAGTTTTCACATTTTTTTTTTTCATATTTAAGATGCAACAAAGCCAAAGATCCCTCCACTAGGCAATCATTCCTTCCAAATACTGAAATTTCCCTGGCAGGAGCTTCCCAGCATCCCATCTTTGTCCAAGCACGTGGAATTTAATTCACGCCTTGAAGGGCAGTTGTTTTACAATGCTAATAGACCACAACAGGGCATAATTTATCTGGATTCTCATAGCAAAAACCACTCAAAATCACTGAATTGCTAATCAAATCTCCTTTTGTGTAGCAGTTCTATTTACATGCAAATGTCAGTTTTGATAGTGATGCTCTGGGTCAATCTATCAAGAGTGCTAATCACATTCTAAATCCTAAATTATGCCCTGCACAAATGTGGGAGAAGCCTAGATATGGCTTGTGAATTTATACAACTTCATGTCGAGTGGCTAACCTACTCAAAGATCAAATTTGGTTTCTTTTGAAAAGCCAGTTCAGATGGGAAATGTCATTAAGCATTATGAGTTTCTACAGTGTTAATGCACCATATGGTATCTCTTCTGTACGATGTAATTTGAGAAGTTTACAAACTTCTTTTATTCTACTTTAATGAAGTATACAAGAAAATGTCCCTTTCTTTGGAACATCTCAAAAGGATACCATTTTTGAAAAAGACAAGAGGACAAAGTAACTGTAATTAAATGAGACAGAGTTTAAATCTTTTGAGAAATTTACAACTGCACAAACTGAAGTGATTCATCCTGAGCTGTCATTCATCTCTGTCAAATGTGATATGCATATTTAGCAGGTTTGCATTGAATGTGTTTTATCCCTCATTGATTGATGGACTCCATAAAAATTTCCTCATCTCAAAACTGATGAGAACATCCTCTTGGAGATTCAGGTTTCATATAAAATCTTTCATCACTGTTTTCTTTATCTTGGGTTTCTTGAGTCAATACTCTTGTCTGCCTGTCGCTTGCCTCTCAATAAAGATACAGATAAGACTGACTGCTCATCAACTCCAGGTTCTTGTTTGTAAACACAGAATAAGACTTTTTTGTACCAGGCAATCATCACCAGGCTCAGAATCTCGTCAGGCCTTAATGGAAAGAAACCATCCTTCTGTTTGTCAAAAATCCTCTCTGCTGCATGTTCATGAGTTTACCCAGATGTGCTTATGTACACAGTGAAAGATCAATTTTGTGGACTAAATTGTCAAAATGAGTTCAAATTATGGATGTTAGACCATTTTAAGAAAACTGATGAGGCAAGCATGAAGATTTGATTAGGAAAATTAAGGCATTTCAGGTGTTAGGGATGAAGGAAATCACCCTGACCATACTGTGAAACATGGCTGCATCTTTTCTAAACTTCCCTTACAAGTATTCATGGTGTTTGTTAAATATTGCATATATAGGTAAATCAAAAGTTACCATGCAGGAATTAAACAGAACTTAGTAACAAATGTCATCACTAGATCAAAAAGAAATGTAAAACATGTACAAGCAGAGAAGGTGGGGATAGGGGTGGCATGGATATGAAATTTAATATAAAGGACTGCATATTTGCCCTTTCTAAATTGTATTTGATGTCCTTTGGTTATAAATGACCATGAAACAATCTGTTCTCTGGAAGAAGTGTCGTCTAAAAACTGTAATTTATGAAAGTTTGGAGACCTGTAACATACAATACAACAGCATGGTACAGCATCGAGGACAGTCTCTAGAAACGCTTCACAACCCATTGTAGTACAGCAGCACTGGCTTTTAACTACAGTCTGCAGTCAAGTTTGTCGCTCCAAGCAGGGTTTCTGTCAAGGGGGAAAGGGGAGATTTGCCCTCCTTTCCAGAAGGAGGAGGGTCAAATCCCCCCTTTTTATGTCCATACAAATAAAAAAAAACTGTCAACACCTTGGTTTCTTACTTGAAAAGAAGATACTTTTGCAGCAATGTTTGAACTTTCATAAATAAATGGCCTTTAAAGGGGCTTATTGAGTTGGTTCACAAAATTCATGATTTTTTCACAAATGTTGAGATTCACTCACATCTTGATGGTAAATGATCAAACTAAGAGATTCTGTCCATCTGACTCACAACTGAAATGGTAATGCAAGGGTCATTAATGATTAAAATCATTTATTACAACTTTGTGACCAGACACTTTTTACCATTATGTAGCAATCATATACAATCCCTTTCCACAAAAACTACAGTTTCTCACATTTTTGGTAACTTAAGGAAGTGAAACATGAGTAATGAAGCTAATTAGAAGCATTGTAATGCAATGGTTACCTTAAAACTCGTCACAAAAATAGTAGATGTCAACTCAATGAGCCGCTTTAAAACCCTTCAAATTGCACCTTATAGGGGCTTTGAAGCAAGCTTTTGTCCCCCTGAACACACTTGTAACTTTCATCTAACAGTGTGGACTTGGGGTTTACAGCAGCAGTAATAAATCCCCCCATTTTGAGTTTCTGGCGGAATCCCTGCCAAGTATAGGAGATAATGGACATATTTATTCGTTATGGCAGAAGACCAAAAGTGCTGCTGCATGAATTGTGTATTCAAGAACAGAGCAACCTACTCCCCATGGCCCACAGTTACCCTATTGCATTTTATGTTTATATGAGGATGCACAATTGCAGCCTCTGTGTAATATTCTTATACGGGTAATTCCCTCTTCAGTTTTGTTAGCCTAAATTTATTTAGATAACAAAATGAAAAAGTTGCAAACTTATATCCCACATACTGTACAATTGGTCTGTTTACTGTAGATCCAAATTTCCCCCCCTGTGCAAGTCACCCTTTCTCCTTATTCAGGGCTAGAATTAAGGTTCAGGGAGGGCAGGGCCATTTGGTCTTGTCCATTTAGGGATTTTAGAGGGCACCAAGGCCATTAGGTAGGGCACCGAGGCCAAACATTTCTGTATGGCAGGGCACCAAAGCAAAATACCAAAATTTGAATTAATAACAGTAAAAAGCCTTAGGACAAGGTATGCAAGCAAAGAAGCCGAGTTCAGTGACAGTCCACACACCACTAAACTTCAGAGGCCATGACAGCTAGGGAATTTGGGCACGACAGCCATCGTGGCCCTGGGCTATAGGTGCTTTTTAGGGCACTGCGGCCATCATGAAAAATACTGTACGGCGGCCATGGCCCCAGTGGCCCCTGATTAATTCCAGCCCTGCTATTTTGGAAGGGTGGGAGAATCCAGGATCGGATTTCACTTTAGTGCCATCACTGTTCATTCATTTTAGCATTGAGTAGTTAGCTAACAAAAGGTAACTCCAATCATCTCACAGCACACAGACTCAATTAAGAACTGATTAATTATTCAGCAGGATACTGAAATAGATGATAAAAGTGTTAAAATCTCATTTTCTGCCAGTGTTTTTGTGGCCACTTAACCAACATGTACTGTAGGTTAGTAGTAGGAGGGATACATTGTGTTGGCTAGGTCTCCGATAACAGCGTGTTACAGCATGAAGGAAATTAGGGTCTAGTACATTTGAAGTGTCACATTCGTACCTCAGGGCTGGGAAATTTTTGACTTATAACAGTTTTTAAAACTTGACAAGGTTCCCAACTTTCTGCAGTACAATGGTAGGGAAAATGGGGTGTACCTGTACATCAGGGCCAGATTTACTTTTGTGGGGGCCCTGGACACAAACTAATGTGGGAGCCCCCTTTGACTATATTTCTCCACAAGACTACAGTAGCATAAGTCATGAAAGGAGGGCAAAGGTTGTGGTCATTTCCTCCCCCCCCCTCCCCCGACTCAAAATAAACTCAATAGATTTCCCTCTTATGTACATGTACAGTAAGGCTACAAAACGAAAATTAGCACAGGTTATCTACACAAACTATCCAAAAAATACAGTAATGTAATTTTATGGGGGCCCCTGGGCACGTGCCTTTGCTGGCCCATGTTTACATCCGGCCCTGGTATACATGGAAAAAGAGCGTGCAACATTTAAATGTCTTGAGAGTCCTTCACTTAAGGTGTTTGGGATAATAGTCAGACTTTTATTGCACTAAATGTCCTGTAGATCACTGTTCAGGAACCGTCATAGATGGCAGCCCCTAACACCAAGTATGAACCATACTACAGACCCTCTTCTTGCCCTCCCCCATCCATCAGATAACTGGCATTCGTATGACATCACTTGATTGCTTGTACTGAACATTTGCTTACCCTGGTTTTTGTTGCAAAATGATTTATTTGCTATAAGCTATGGCAGTTCTCTTTAGTAACAAAATCCCCTCTCCCCTCCCCCTTGCCCCTCCCCCTTGCCCCTCCCCCTCCCATTAACTGTTTTAACTTTGGTGCTAAAGGCCAAGTTGAAAAAGGCTGTCATTTACTGTACAGTACATGCTAGCATGTACAGTGATTTTGATACAGTACTGGTACTGAAACCTTGCAGGTGTACAGTACTGTAGAGTCGGACAGTGACAAGAAAATTTGTGTTCATCCTGTTCTTAAAACCACCACACCTGTTTTTATATTGTCCAATGAATGACCTTCAAACTCAAATGAAGCTTAAAAGCTTGTTTTTACAATACTTCAATTTTGCAACAAAAATATGACTGCTCAGTCTATTTCATTTATGCTGGGTATGCTGCCATCAGCATGCACTTGTCAATGAGATTTCTCCTTTAATACTGACTTTGGTAACCCACAGACAAAATATTAATTCAAGCAAATTTTTATGCTCATTGAGTTGTGGTTTTATTGGCAATTCAAAAGTTTGATTCAGTAAGGTTTATTAAGAAGGAATTCTTGCTCAGTTGAAAGCCAAGGAGAGGAATGTTTTAAAGGTTGCGCTTTAATGTTAAACTAGAAAGGAACAATGCAAGGAAGTGAATTTAATATAAAAATGTTTGTATATATTTGATTTTACAATACAGAGTATGGAAAAGTGGATAGAAAATTAGTTTATTAGACAACTGGTCCTTCCCCCATTTCTCTACAATTAATGGTTGATATTAATATAGTGAATGTATGGCCATTTTCTTTGACTGTTATGATTAATAATTGAAAATATGTTGCAATGTTTTGGTGAAGAGAATAGGCCTTTCCGTATGACCCTCAAGAATTACTTCCCAGTTCTGTAGTTGGCCTGTAGAGGGAAGAAAGAATTATTAGAAAAGGAGTTTCAAGCAGTCATTCGAATACTGGTTTCATTTTGACATTTTACAATCTTCGTATTTCCATGTTTTATGACATTGTTACTCAAATTTGGGACAAGACTTGAAAAAATGCAAAATGAAACAATGGGTTTATCTTCTGTATCACATAACAGCATTCCTATTTTCATAGAATGGATTTATCATAATTTTTGCATCATTCAAAGTCATTTAGATGAAAAATTATGACATTGATATTGAGTTTCAATGTGTTACCCAAGTTTAATAATTTATAAAAATGTCATGGAAAATTTATAATACACTAGAAAATGTAAATAAAGCAATAAACTACAAAATTTATGCTTTTGTGACATGTTCAAGGTCTGTTTAACAAAGTGTAAAGGAATGAAATTCAAAATATTGCTGGTTCCTAAAAACCTGTCAGAAAATTTATTTTGTTGGTTTGTTTAAATAAAGATGTCATTGGGCTGAGTATCCATGGTGACAGGCTTCTGATAGTCTTAACAAAATTAAACTTTATGAAAGAAATGAAAACCTTGAGGTGTTTATCTTTAAATTTATATACAGTAGAGCAATCTTCATTCTGAAGAGCTTTCAAGTGAAAGAAAGGTTGATACTGTTGAATGACAGGTATGAAGTCACAATTTGGAGAGGTTTTTGGTTTGACCAGGGAGTTGCTAGCGACCCCCTGGTTTGACTGTGTACATCACTGATAATTTACGTGCTACCACAAACAGCCACAGGAATGTGAAAGCCTTTAGTACTGTACCTGTGGGTACTTTTCTGTTTTTGACCTTGTGCGATATTTGCAGGTCTTATTTTATGAGAGAAGGTACAGTACAGTACTTACAAAGTAACTGTTATGGATGGATAGTGGAGGTTTGATCATGGAGTTAAGGTTTTAACTCCATAGTTTGATATACAACTACAGAGGAAATGTAATTTATGCGGGATTATTACAGCTTTGGTACAGATAGCTATGAACAGGTATGCATCTTCTTGTGGAAAATCACATTTGTCGAAGTTTTTCATAGCTGGTAAGGCCTATACTAATAAGGCTATATCTCAGCACCACGTAATCACCAAAACTCCCTGGTTTGGGAATCTACGAGCTCCAACACTTACCTCCTGTTTACACTTCTAATTACGCCTCTACCACTGTGCTATTAGTTTATTAGGGCCTTATTACTTGTAAGTGGGGAACACAAGTGTTAAAAGGGGGTAGTGATGGACCATGTAGATTACCTGTAGTTGCAGTGTCTGCCAGTGTCTGCATCACCCACCCCACCCCCCTTGGCCCCTATCTACATTGTGGAACCCTCAGGGACGTAGCCAGGGGGAGCAGTGGGAGCAACTGCTCCCTTTCTTTCAGCGTCGAAAAAAATGTTAAAACTTATGTTTTTGCAGGGTATTTTGTCAGTTTTCTTTGATCTCGAATTCTCGTCAGCTCTGTTAACTCCATCATAATCCAGGGACGAAGCGGGGGGGGGGGGGGAGCAGTAAATACTCCCAACGTTTTCTAATCCTATCCAGATATCTAACAACTTGAATCAGTAATGATCAGGTCCAACTCCATCCCACTTTGAAGGAGCTCGGTGAGTTTTTTCTCTTATCAAAATATCAATTTCTCCCAAATCTACCCTATTGTGGTTGGTCCTAAGTACTTTGTAAAGATGGGTTGCCTCAACTTGTCCAGATGGTAACATTAGTCTTCCTTAGTCGGGCAATATCAAAGACAGCACATCCTATAGCTCTGATCAAAGTTCAGAAATACAATATTTTGGTCATGGATTTAATAATTGGCCTATGGTTAGGCTCTAGCCTACATAGGTCCGCATTAACTTTGTATGTGAAAGTCATTGACTGTTTTCGGTCTACTTTTGGGCTGAAAAATCCAAGAAGCTCCAAGAAGAGGGGAGAATTTCGAAGTGGGGGCTGAACAGATTCTTGCTCAGAACACTCGGGAAGTGCCGTTTCTGGCCATCTGGGGGTTTGTTAAGCCGAAAATTTTGTGGTATGCTCCGCGCCAACCGATGGTGGCGCTCCGCTTAGAAACATATATTAACATTTTTCATAGACTGATTTTTTTATTGCATTGAGAAATTGCAGACACGAGATCCATATTTCAAGGCTGGGTACATGCAGCTTAAAACACTTCGGAAGCACCGTTTTCGGCTATCTGAGGGGTTTGTAAAGCCAAAAATTTTCTTGTACGCTCCGCGCCAACCGATGGTGGCACTCTGCTTAGATAGTCCTGCAGCACATGATGAAACCCCTCCAGATAAAAGCTGGCTACAGACCTGATATGATAATGATGAAACTGGCAAAACATTGCACCAGACTGCATACATAAGGACCTTCAATTGTTCAAAATTTCTCACAGGGAATCTTAGACCCCTCCCCCATATCAGTCACAAATGTGCTCCCCCCTTGCTAATTCCTGGCTAAGTCGCTGGGAACCCCTCACCTACAATAAGGTGTTGACATGTCTTGGTAAATATATATATATGTGTAACTGAAGCTAAAATAGAAAGCTATGGCATGCAAAGTGCCATACTGTATTATTTTCTAATTCAATGTTTGGCACTCATACAGTATGTTATTAGACCAGTCACAGTTACGTCACTGGTCACAGTTACGTCAATGGTTGGCACTGGTTGGCATAGAGCATGTGCAAGAACACAGTATACTGTACAGTGTACAGTTTGTTAGGTGTTGGGCATGTATACACACTTGCACCATTGCACACAGAAAGTAGATGAATTAGAATCTACTTTTTAGTGAGATTTAGCATAAACTGTGCATCTTTAATACCAATTCTTTTGCCAGCCATCTGTGATATCATTTGTTTGTAAACATGGACGAGTCTATTGACTTCAACTTTCTGTTCCTTCTGACCTGTATTGCTGTCTTCCAGAATTTACTGTTGAGTCATCTTTCAAGTCATAAACTATTGAAGGTGTTAAAGGGAAGTATTGCATTTAAAATGTACCAACATGGCAAACAAAGGAAATACCTTTAATATATAAGTACAGGTATTAAGCCATTCAGTCTCATCAATAAGCTCTAGCAATAGCTTTATCTCCTTAAGATGATGAATTTATACAAGAGTTATGGATGTTGCATTATATGAAGTTGTGAAAGTTTAGGTAAACAAATTATTTTTGTGCAACAAATAGGCCTGTTTCTTCCTATGAAAGCCTTATTTCTTGATAAGAAAGCTATCATACTGTCTTATTTTGAATAATCTACCATTCTGTATCTGTTAATATTGATTTAAAAAATGTGAAAATTTTCTGTAAGAAAAATGCAATATTTCCCTTTAAATGCTGATATAAACAAAGACGTTTTCCAATTTGTGTTGGATAAAATTAGAAAGCAGCCCCCAGATTGCAGGTTACAATACACCACACTGTAGCACTAGGTTGTACTGTGGTGTAGTATGCATCATGGAGAGAAATGCACTGCTCGTTTCTTTGCAATTAAGCACATCACACATCGTTGATAGAAAATGAAGCATTAATAAATCATGTCTTCATTAGAATGCAACTTATTTTGATATATCCTAAAACTCACAAAATAATTAATGGACCAAAGAGAGTAAATGTCTATTTTAATTTTACCTGGTCAAGGATATGAGGATTTAGAAAGTGGGTTCTGATCACATTTTTATTGCCTGCTAAAGTGTGATTTGCATCACTAAACAGATGACGGAAATATTGTCCATAAGAGCAGGAGACATCCCTTTGGGTTTGTGGATCCATTATGAAATGTGATTGTCTTCAGTATTGTCACATAAAGGGAAAGAGTTCCTTGTAAAAACAGAGTAACATCTGTTCATTACAGTGATTAATGATGTTAAGGTATTATTATCACTTTATAATGCTGGATAGCTTAATGCGGACATTGCTCAATCAAGCAAAGCCGTCAATTTCATCAGCTGGCACTTCCTATCACCTTCATCAGTGTTGAAAAATGCTTCTGATACATTGTGGACTTCTTTTAGTTCAAGACTATGAGGATACAGTAGTATCTGAATATAAGTATATTATTGCTCAGGATTACGGGAGGAAAGAAATGATCAGTTTGGGAGCTCCTTGCTGGAAAATTTTGTTGGAATGCAGTTTTGACAGTTGGAGGAAAATTTGACATGTTTTCATTTTTGTGCTTAAAAATATGTAAAAACTTAGGAAATATGACTTGCATCTCAGGAAATAAACATTTTTTTCGGGCCCTGCTCATGAGTTTGTTGAAGAGGGCCAGTTATCGACATGAAAGATGATTCAACGAGAAGGACAAAGAGACTTTGAAGTGGTGAATTCACTCTGCAGACATCCTGTAAAGGGGCATATTGAGTTGGTTCACAAAATTCATGATTTTTTTCACAGCTGTTGAGATTTACTTACATCTTGATGGTAAATGATCAAACTAAGAGATTCTGCACGTCTGACTCACAACTGAAATGGCTATGATAGGGTAATTAATGATTAAAATCATTTAGTACAACTTTGTGACCAGACAATGTTTACCATTATATAGTAATCATATGCAATCCCTTTCCACAAAACAATACAATTTCTCACATTTTCAGTAACTGCAGGAAGTGAAACGTGAGTAATGAGGCTAATTAGAAGCATTTTCATGCAATGATTTCCTTCAAACTTGTCCCAAAAAATAATGGATATCAACTCAATGAGCCTCTTTAATACCCCCCTGCTATTGTACATCTAATTTGCATTCGCGCTTTGTGGGCTACCGGGACTATTTTGAGCTCCACCCCACATGTCCACCATCTTGTTCCAACGATCAGCATCATTGTCTTCCACTCAATTCCTTTTGGCAACATGTATTCAATTTTACATGTATATTAAAGTGCAAATCTCATCATTACAGACAGTTCCAGTTCTCCCAACTTTGCAACTTGTAGCTCCTCCCATAACTGTATAATGCTCCTCCTTGTGCAGACAGAAACCTATTTCTTGGGGCCATGTCCTGGTGAACATGCAAGGCTACAGTATCATGTTAATCCAAGCACTGTCTCTGTATTGTGTGCAATGTAAGCTGCTCTGCATCTTTCGAAGTTTTAAACTTTGCCGTCAATCAAAGAGCAGTCACCAACTGAGAATTTTGATACCCCCACACTAAAAATATACTTTAAGGTGACGAGTGTATGTCTTTAAAGTAAATTTCAGAGAAGATGAGACAAATATTTTCAAAAAGAGACTGGCAGAGAAGTATATTAGGTTACAAAAAGGACTCTGTACTGATATGATGAGTGGAGAGTTGGGGAGGGGCGGAGTTTGTTGGGGTGGGGTGAGAAAGGAGGTGAAAAGCATTTGTGGAAAAAGTTGGGAAGCTGGAAGGCTTTTTCCCAGGAAGTTGGGATATTTTGCCAGGAAATTTTGGCAATTGAAGGGAAATCTACCTTTTTGTACATGAAAAATATATAAGGAACTGAAGACAATTTGGCATTCTTTGAGGGAAATAAATATCTTTTCCAACCGTGGTTAAAGGGGGAAGTTTCTTTGCATTTTGCATTTTCATTCCCATCAGTGCTATGTAGGTAACTTTTGTCCCATAATGACTTTAACAAAGTACCATACTTACCTATTGTATCTGCACATACATATACTGTACCTTCCTACAGGTACTGTACAGTACTTCTTAATTTTAGCCCAAGGTTCATATTTAAATTCACACTAGAGAAAGACAATAAAACTGCCGTTCCAAAATTCAGTGCATACTCTTCTTCCTTAAGTAACTAATTTAGTTGACATACTTTTTGAATAATTGCTGTAAATTGCTCTATTAGTATGCAAATGTGTGTCATCATGTCCAGATAGATAAGAAGCAAATTACTATCTGCAATTAAAGTGGTTGGCAAGGTGGCTAAATGAATGACTTTGAGTTAGTTTCACTTTCATTTTGCTATTTCTAAACTTCATACAGTACATGAAATTTGTAAACAAAACTCTTTACATTAGTACTTTATGTCTTACTACAGTACAGTATCTCCACAAAATCAGGTATAAGAGGCTTCTATAATCTATATAGTCACAAATACCACAAATTAATCATACATATGTAGCAAAACAATGAGAAAAACTCAAAAAGAAGGAAAAAAGCCAAAAATTAAAGATGAACATATACAGTCAATTATTCTTTAGACTCGACAACAAAATGTGCATCTCAGTATTCAAATTAGCATTTTTCAAAAAACTTCTCTTGATTGGAAAGTCCAATAAACAAAATGTGAATCTCAATATTCAAAATTAGCATTTTTCAAAAAACTTCTGTTTATTGGAAAGTCCAATAAATATTTGGTATGTAGTGATAGTAATAGCAGTTGTACTAAATGAAGGTCAGTTTAAGGTAACCAGGTCACTAAATTTTTTTTATTGACTTGTGTTTTTAAGCCTGTTGACAAGTTAATCCATAACTTTGGTATCAAACTAAATACTTGAGATCAAGGACAGTGACCCTACCCAGCCCTCCTCCTTATTGTCTCTTCTGGTCAGTCACTAGATGATCTGTGATGGGAATCTGCTCCACTGTTGATGTAAGCTAAGCAGCTGAATCTATCTACTCACCAGAGGTTGTAGCCATCAGCCAATTAAGAGGAGAGAGATTCCTTTTCGAAGGAAGTATAGTTCCTTTCTTCCTCTCGCCTTTTGTTAGTATAAGATACTGCAGCATATAGGGCGATATGGGGGAGGATGTTTATTTGTAAGATTAGGTGTCTTCATCTGGTCGTCTCTGCTCTTTGCTATATTGGATGTAGAGGGAGAAAACTAATTTGATTGACAGGAGGGCAGTGAAATACCCATTTGGTGGGAATCAAATATGACAAGAAGGAGATATCTTTAGATGGTTCCAGTAGGTCTGGAGGGGAAGGAAAGCTACTCACGAAGTAGTGGGATTATGTGCTGTTTGCTCTGGAACTTGATGTTGCAGCACGTGCGAGGAAGGTACAGCGGTAGGAGCATAGTGTGGAGTGAAGAAAATGAAGTGATACATGTGTATTAGATATGGCTTCACCTATGCATGCAGCTGTTAGCGTGGTATTG
>WURT03063986.1:0-13729 GCA_009936505.3 Holothuria glaberrima | reverse complement strand
TAATATATATATGTATATATATATGTATATATATAGGTATATATTCATTAATTAACTTGCATTGGTTTATACTTTAAATTTGCCTTTGCTCAGATCAGTCATAGCTTCCGCAGTTTTAAGTGAAAAACTGCTGTTTCCCAGTCAAAGCGCCCCGCCACAGGTTCATTACTTCAATTAGCTTCTCCAATCAGCAGCAGCTTTGTTCAAAGTTTTGATGATCATTCTCGTACAATAGTATCCCAGTACTGGGGGTTATATTACAATTAACAATCCAATCCCATTCTCCCCTGAAATTAGCACTGGTAAAAACGGATCGAATTACTCATGGTGATTGAAGGTTAGATTACCTTTCAGTTTAATCTGAGATAAACTGTCATCAAATGTCAATTGACAAATGCTTGGACAAACACCTAATTGGTATTGGTAACAGCTCTTGACAAGTTATGGCATAGAAAGATTTTGCTAAATGATTAAACGTATTACCAATGAAAGTTAACAGTTCCTTAAAATATTAACTTAGGAAAATGGTATTTTAAGATTTTACTTGACGATCAAATTTTTTGTCTTAATTTTAAAACAACCTTACCTGTTTGAAGGCATAACTTATCATTTGAAACTCTCTATATCAGTTTATTGTTACCCGTGTAGATGAGCTCTTGATTGTACGATTTCACACCTGTTATATCTGGCTAGAAATGTGTACTTTAAAAACAAACAATCCAAGAACGTTTAAATGCATTAAACACATATTCCACTTCATGGCCTCCATCCATGTAGCAATACTCAATTTCTAACTTAAGGTAAATTGTTTGAAAGTGTACCATTTTTTGTTTAAATATACCCACGGTTTTCATTAAGGTCACATGATTTTATGTTATGTAAGCAATTGTTTCAGATTCCTTTTGTTTTACTTTATTATTGAACGTACTGTTTGTCCTTGAAATTTGATATTGTGAGAACTTTGAACGTTTTCCCATGTACATTAAGTAGAAAACTTCATCATTTTGAGGGTATAGCAAACAAAGTTGGTAAATACTCCCAACAAGGTGTTATTATCATAACGGAATTCAAAGCCATGTCTTATCAATGTGGTGCGATAACAGTACATCTTTCCCATACTGCACTCTATCTATATAAAATTAATTTCTCTGAAAATGAGTATCTCTAAATTGCTTAAAGCTATTCAAATGCGGTTCTCTCCCCCTGAAAAGCAGGAGCACTGAATTAAGTCTGGCCAATTTCTTCAAGTACTCCACTGAAATGGCAATGCAATTACATATTATAAAATCTCCTCAGAAGGATGGAAAAGTACTAAACGTCTTGTGCACTTGCTGAAAGTATGAACAGTTTTCATTGATTCTGACCAAAGGGTGGTTTGTTGATCAGATTGTTACAGAAGGCCTCATTTTCCCACCGGTACAGCCCGGTTTACAGAGACTGTATATCATCTTCACCCATAGTTTTCAATGCTTAATTGCAATATGTCGTTACCTTGTGTAAACTGCAGCTGATCCAAACAATGAGTCAGCTGTAACACCCAAAATGGACCTGTTTATCTGAAAAGACAAACTACGGTTTAAGACTCGAAATACAGATGATAAAACTGTTATAATTTACCATGGGTTCCCGTGCGACTACCTAAATCAGTCACTCTGTATTTGTTGCTCTCGTCGGCAATGCGAAATGTGCTGTACTTGGTGTGATACGAGGAAGATGAATACACAAAATCAACATTCATACGTGGCTTGTTGTGTAAAGTAGTAGAGCTTTTCATTCCCAAGCCAGAACTCGTGGTGGAGGTTTCCAAACCCAATTCTGTAATCAGTCCAGTTCCCGTAAAAGTTCGTAGAACCATTAACGCGACGCTGAAATACCTGTGTTAAAAATTCAGAAGAAAATGGCGACTGCGATATTGAAACATCACTGCTTATCAAAATAATTGAATAGCTAGGCTTCACTTGAAAGAGTGAAAAACTGTTTTTCAAATTCCATCAGTATGAAGTAAGACGTCAAACAGGACGTATCATAAAAAAAAAAAAAACCTAATGCCTATAAAACTCAAGTTATTAGCACTGAGGTGCCCTTCCTGTATAGCGGCAAACTTATGCTAAACAGAATATAGGTTTTCCATCTTAATATATATGGTTTTCTAAAAGCAAAGACCACCAATGACTTTTGTTTAGCTGTGGCAATGCTCTTACCGGTTATACATTTAAATTCATAATATCAGACTGATGGCTTTTGCAGGAGTGTCTGAAAACCATTACCCTTGAGAATTTAGAAATTGTGGGTAAAATGAACAAAATGGCTGCCCCCAAATCATACAATGTCTCTCAACTGTAATGCAAAATCCATGTTGGAATAGTGTAATAAATTAGTAACCAAACATCACCAAATATCATTAATACAAAGTAGATGCCTAATTACAAGTGGGCAAAAAGCACCGCTTATTTTAGTCAAATCTACCAATTAACCAGGAACATAAACAGAAAAGGTACAGATGTAGGAGCGGTAAGTATTATAGGACAAAATATATTGTAGAATGCAAGGTTTACTTTAATGCATTAAGGCAACAAAAATGTTTATTTTCTAGTTCGAAAAAAGGTTTTGGAGCGCCGTCTAGAAAACCCCTTTTAGCAACCAGCATAGAAAAACCCATACTTACCGTCCAGCTTCCACCATCAATTGTCTTAACACAGTATACGTCAAAGTGTGATCCAGTCCATCTTGCCGGGCGGATAGAGTAGACCCCGCTTTGTGTGTTGCCGCCGTTCTGGACGTCATTGCAGTCTGTGTATGGGGTAGTGCAGGTTATACTATCCCCTTCACATCCAGAATTACAGTAGCATTCCCTTACACCATCGTGCATTTTGCAGGCCTCGTTTGAGCTACAGTGGTAGTCAGGGTCACAGTCCAGATGATCGTTGCTACACGTACACCTGTGTTAACAGTCAGAGTTGACATAAGTATCACCGTTCTGGATTTTCCAAAGATTTAATAGAAAAAAGAAGGGACTTTATCACATATTTATATCAGATTTGTAGTGAGTATGTCGCCGTACTGATGTCTTGGTACAATTGCCTGTACTAATTCTCAAGAGAATTAAATGTACTCTTGGAGACTTTGAAATCTCTGCATGGAAGAGGCATGTACTCGTACTCGGACTCACAACTCAGACACTCTCCTCGTACTTTTACTCATAACATTTCACCCGCACTGCAAGTCTGATTTATATCTCTAACATGCCTCTGAAAGATTCGTTACTTTAATGCAAATAGCTTGGTACCAATTTAATCAACTAGTACGAACGTTGTAATTGGCTTGAACTGACAATTTTCATTTGAAACCTGTCAAGCCAACACAAATAACATTATATCTATTGGAAAATGATTTGATTTTCCCTAAGGAACATCGTCAAAAAGACGTCTCTGCTTTACACCAAAAACTAAACTTCATGGACTGTTTTTATTGTTTTTTCTTTAAACATGCCTTGATTGAAAAGGCTGGGAAAAGTAACTGACTGGGACAGCAGGGTTATTTTTCATATTCTAGTTTGATCCCATCCGTTCTGCAAGTCTTACATTTCACAGGTATTTACAACCACAAAGTGTTAATTCTTTTATTTGAAGTGATTTTTCTTTAATGTATGCAAAGGGAAAATTGAATCTTACCAAAAAGGAACGAGTTAGTTTCAGCTACGTAGCATCGCTTAGGAACGCATGCTTCTACACAAATTTCACGACAATCCGTCATTCCTACGGCATCACCGCAGGAAGGTTCGCACGTACAGTCTTCATGGGCCAGCTCTATGGGAAAACTAGTAGCAACACATCCTACATTAACGGTGGAATAGTGCGGAGTGGTTAATATTGTTTAATGTATTCCAAGCCGGTGTTAATTCTGTCATTTCAATATGTTGATAAATAACTTAATTTTTTGTAAGTAATAATAATGTACTTACTGGAATTACCACTGAACTCTTCAGCTTTGATTATTTATATTGACTCCACTCATCACTGATTCGAAAAGAGTTGTACTTGACGTAAAATTCCGATCCGTTGGATAACGTTATGTCAATACGAAGCTCGTAGACATATTGATTGGTTAAATAAGATAGCTTGTCGTTTCCGACGTAAAATTCACGGAACAGAAATCCAAATCCGTTTCGATAACCCTCCCAATTTCTCTTAAATGTCAACGATCCATGTATCTGGCGCTGAATAACCTAGTATCAATACAAAAAACATAATGTTGTTTCGAAGACTACTCCTGTTAATATAAATAAAATGCTTCATTTCTTTTCATCGTACAATTATAGTTTACGTTACTCATTTAAAGTTTTACTAACAAACATATTTCAATTAGGCTCCATCTTATGTTCGATTTAGGCAACTACAATTTCTAACAAATACAAAATCATGAATCATGCAAAGGCCAGATTTGTAGAAGATACGAAGTTCGCTTTGAACTTTCAACATTACAAATTACAAGAAAATAAAGCAAACGTACTGTCCAACCTCCTGAAAAGAGATGGCAATCACAATGCACTTCAAAGGGGTATGGGTAACCACCAGGCTTGATGACGTAGACCCACTAGAATTAACAGACTGACATTGTACATAAACGTCACTGCAGTCTCTTGGATATGTTGGTTGTTGGTAAAAGAAGTATGAACCTATGGAAAAAATAATACCTCAAGTGACTTGGTAAGTCTTGGACTAGATATAAATATATAAGCAATATAGTTCTCTCTTAAGTAGCACTGAATTAGAGAGCAACCTTTATAGGCTTTTAGTGGTCAATGTTTAATAGATTGAATCCAACGATCATCTTTCCATTTGAAAACGGAAATAATTTTTCACAACAAATCTGAACTTAAAGAGAATAAATCACACTACTAAGAATGAGTTTTCTGCACCCGGTTTAGCTTTATCAACTGTAAATAATGATATATACAATTACCTTATATTTCATGAACGATAAACTCAAATATATCGTATACAGGAGTTAATATGTTATCAATATTTGTGTGGAATACGGTATAATTTTGACAAAGCAGAGTTTTTAGTTTTTACAGTTTTTGGCCTCTTCATTAACACTGATATCTTGAAAGGTTTTATCACACGATACACGTTTTATTTTTTCCCCTTCCAAAAAGAATTTTGCATTTGGTTTTAGCAGTTAGTGGGGACAATTTGTTTTATTTAATAGGCGCCAAAAGTGTCCCATGGATTATGTGCTTGAGAACAGTCTAATCTAGAGTATTGCAATAACTTTGCACTGTGAACCTTTCTCCAACTGCGTGTTTCGTTTTATTTCAATCATTTGAAGATATTTATACCCAATTTCATAAAATAATCATCGTCTGCAACACTTATATATCAACGAAGAAGCAACAGATACTTATTTTATTCTGCAAAAATGGTGTTTTATGATTTGGCTATTTAGTTTTTTTAACCTGAATTTTCAGAACTGATTTATATAAAAAATGACAGGGCATTGTTTTTAAGTAAGTAGCGTTTTTCATGTTAGTTGCATTTAACGTTCAAATAAGTTTTTCGGAAATAATAGTTGGAAAGCCAATCGAAAGGAGTGCAATGATCAGTAATTTTTCCTTGAAATGTTCGATATTATAAGCTTAATGTTTTGAGTGTCAATCTATCTCTGTCTATTTATCACGCTCCCATTGTCCTACCGTTGAACGGTATTGGAGGAGATGAAAAATTGCAGTGAAGTGATTAAAAAGAAATAGAAAAAAATTAAATTAGAAAGGGATCAAAATGAACTCAAAATGAGAGCTGTATTACAAATTATATTTTAAATCAAGTTTGTTTGTCATCCCATAGGGGTTACCAGCTGATCAATAAGCCATTTTTCTTTCCATTCCAGAGTTTCCCCTGCTCTGAATGTAAAAATATTTTCACCCTATAGCTACGCATACATCTAGCCTAACTATCCTGGCTTAATTTCGTGAGCAATTTACCAGACGAAATTTACCTAATTATAATTACCAGAAATATCCTTCTACTATAAAATGAAAGGAAACTTTTCACAACGTACCTTCAAGAGAAACCACTCTGGCAATGAAGAAATATGAAAATAGTAGAAGGAAACGTTTGCACGAGTAACGAAAAGAATTCATGTTGACAGTGACCCAACACCTTGAGTAATAATCCGTTAAGTCTCGTTTGATTTGTTGGGGACTACCATATCTAGCATAATTATTGCATGGGAGATTTGAAGTCCAGTTTACAAGGTTAATCTGATGTGGGGTACAAAACACTGGAATAAGGGCATTCTTTAAAATGAAACTAAACCCAGTGTATACGAAAAAGGTATTAAAGAATTCCTTAAACAGAAAATTTTCAACGAATTAATGGATACGATAAAAGTAATTTCGTCATTCAGGGTTGATTTAGTATATGCCGGATTATCGTTTTGTCGATTCCTTCTTTGCGATACACTGGCAGGAATGATGTTTGTCCACATTCGTATTTGTTTTATCCAAAAGCCACATGCAATGTACGATGAGCTCTCAATCTTGGTATCACAAGGGAATGTTGTGTTGATATTCCATCATCATAGAACAGACTTATTTTTTTTTTGTTCTTTGATGACGTATGATTAATAGGGTGTCATGTTTTTGTGTGTTTGGTAAGCCTACCAAAACTTTTCGCTCTCTTTGCAATTCAACGGTTGAAATTAAAAAAAAAAACACGTTCAGTACCCAACTAGGCGCTTGAACTATTAAGTGTTATTATGCATAATATGATCTGCATTGGCACGAAATAGTTAAACTCCTTCATATATCCCTTCTCATCACCCCCACGACATAGTGGCTATTGGAGATTGGGGTCTCCAAACAGCCCGACAGCCTATCGGGAAACTTCTGTCACCACCCAAGGTTGCTTTACTTTCTTTGGCTTTCAACAGTATCATTTCTGCGATAAAACACGAAAAATTGAAAGTACGCTTTGCGTATTCTTCCTCAGTTTCTTTATTTATAGGTTTAATATAGTAAAAACCCTTTCCACCTTTTAAAGCTAAAGCCAAACGCACACGGACGACAGAAACGCGAAACACGAAACAGAAAACACGTTTTTGAGCTGACGTCTCTTGGACGAAAATCAAGATTAGTGGTTTCGTCCGAAACACATGTTTAGCTTAACACGTGTTTCGCGAATCAAGCAGTAGAATACATGGATTTATGCAGATGTGAATAATTTCTTCTCATTTCGCTAAACCTAGTTAATATTCTCTTATGTCTGATGTGTGGTACGGCTAGAGACTCGAGGTGGAAGAAAAATGTTTGTTATACCCGATAAAGCCCAACTGTCCGGACAATTGACCTACATAAGCTTAAAAAAAGTAACGATTCATTTTAGTGTAGGCTTACCCAAAACATTCGCAGTTTAAATTCCGGGAGTATATACAAATTTTATGCATTATATGCTCCGCAATTGCATGGTTTGGTACACAGATTTTTTTTCAAATCCCCCTCAACAACCTCTCAACGGCCCGGTGGGTGTGGGAGCGTCGGGTAGCTGCGCCACTTGTCGGACAAATCCTAGCGCCACCCATGTACACACGATACTCTTACAGATCTCCTTCCTCACTGTTATTGGCTATTTATATACAGCATGTCACGTTTTCTAAGTAGAACCTTTCGGCGCTATTCGTAAATAGCCGTTTTCCACGTTGGAGAGCTAAAGGCGTTCACAGAAGGCGGAAGACATCCACCATAACTATTATGCAGCAAGTAACGTATACGGGCATCTAGCTGTCAAATCATTTTGAAGCCAACTAGTGTAATTTAATTAATCAATAGTCACCAACGATCTGCGTGTACTGAATTTGAAAATTATTACTGGCGATCTTTCTTCACGTTTCATGTTTTGTATTCTGTCAACGTGTCTTAACATAAGAGGATGGATGTTGTTCTATTTGACATGAAAATGTGAAATTGTATTTGGCATGGTAGACGAAAACACTAACAACATTGACCTCAAAGCTGGGGGACAATTACGACGTTTTTGGTGTTTATTCCTTCTTTATTGACAAGATACAACTACGATAAAGTATCTAACAACTGTTGACAACATTAGGCTATATGATTTCATTTGAGTTTAGTATTGCCACCCGTGGGTATGTGAAAGTTAATTATGATAGAAATTGACTTAAAGGAACTGCACCAGGGGGTAGTAAAACCTTAGGTTGTTTTCATAGACCCTCTTCATAATGACGCTTCCATTGTAACATGTGGCTACAAAATGTTCTTCCGTCCATCACTGCTCACCTTTTCAAAATTTTTGATCCTGAGTTTACCTTATTTTGCATGTTTAAACTACGTGTTACTGTGTCTGCGGGCAATTACATCCAAATTTTATATAGCAAATACCCTTTTATGTCATGAGTGAGTTACGTAATTGACTGCATCGATTTACATACTATGTTGATGATGGTCGAATTTTCATATCGGCATATTTAATGTTGCAGTACAAATACCAGTACATGATTAGCCCGTCCGTTCTGCTGTAGAAACCGTTCAGATTAAAATACGAGCACAAGTTATAGGAAGGGCTAGTTCCAAAATAGTTGCAAGTATCAGTAAAAGAGACGCCACTAGAACACCAACTACTGGTGTACCAACCAGCTCCTCCTATTGCTGCTGCGCAGTGACGGTGGCTACATTCGTCGTTGTCTTGGCCATGTGTATTAAATGATCCTCCATTATCATAGGCATGCAAACCGTCTCCTGCAGAAGAGGCAACCATCAAAATGGTAAAATATTGACGCAAATATCAGAATATGTGAACAGAAATAATCCAGCTGGGACCATTTTATAACTCTGCACTTTTAGTTAATTAATTTATGTGTGCCTTGTAGTTAATTCATTCTTTGAAAGTTAAAGAATGTACTATGTCACTCTTAATTTCATTCGTTCATAGAAAAGACATCTGACTTTCAAAAGAGTTTTGTTACTGGGGATCTGCGTAGGGAGCATAAACCATTATATTTTACCCTGTTTTTAGAAACCTATTTTGGTGCCAACGGTGATTTGCTTCAATAACGGTACCTCGAAAGGCAAGGCGAGTTTACTCCCAGAACCACGGTTTGCATTATATTGTGCCATATGATGTAGTAATTTTGTAACCTTTCAGGAGAAACTTTTGCTCCTCAGTCTGAGGCCATAGGTTCAATGTTTCCCTTAAACCTAAATTTCTCTTAAAAAGCAATAGTGCCTATTATACAAGGTGACCAGAATGTCCACACTTTCTACAGTATAATGATTTTATATATATATATATATATATATATATAATTTTAGGGCGCTTTTTAAGATCATTTTTTTCTTATACGTTTGGTCATTGCTCTTACCGTTTCCGTAATAATAACTTTTCTTCCTTTAATGAAATTTTTAAAATTTTGTCTAAATGGCTAAAAATAAAAAAAAAAAATATTAAAAACATTCTTCGTAAAATTCATTCACTACGATGTAGGAAAACCAGTACAACGAACATGGATTACTTTATTTCATTTTTATTAAAAACGACTCCATTCTTAACTTTACAAAACTTTATAAATATGAAATATATCATTACATACCAGCGTTCCCTGCAGTCAGTGAACTTACGTCCAATCGGTACAGCAACCCTTCACCAGAGATGGTAAAAGATGAGTATTCCGAATAAAGAGGTGAGCCAGCAGATGTGGTGATGTCTACGCGTAGGTTATAGGCTTTTGATTGGTCAAATAGTAAAGCTGTTCATTGCCCAACCAAAAGTCGTTTTTTGTGGTTGACAGGACCAAAGCCATGTTTGTAATCATCCCAACTACGGTAAAAGTCAGATATCCCTTCAATTTGTGTCTGGAACACCTGATGTTTAGAGCAGTAATTTAATCAGAAACCTATGTAGAAACAGTAACTATGATTTAATGTTCCTCCACCATATTCGTTCAAACACATCAAATACGGTTCTTATTGGTTAGTAATTCTTAATTCTCGGTACAATAACACACAGTTTCGTAATTTGATACAAGTCTTAGCTTAACACAAAACATAGGTTTAACCTAATCATCTGCAGATTGCTTCTTCTTGTACTAAATTACATTAACCTAGGAGTAAGGCATCACGGCTTTGTCACGATAACAAGATAAGCATTTTCCGGGCTGATGTGATGTTTTGAATAAAAATTACAAATAACAGCATTGCAGATTGCTTAAATGCCTATATTATGACGGGACAAAACAATCAAAACAAAACAAAAAGCATATTTATTGCTCTTTTGGACCCCCAGAGCAGAAAAAGTCCGGTATGTTCACCTCTCAGTTTCACTCATTCAACGTGCTTATATTCTTTTTGAATTAAGTAAAGAACACAATAAATTAATAACGTCAATTTATTAAACTTTTCATGTAGGTAATTTCCAGTTTTACTTAAATTGACAGAAAGTTAATAAAATTTTGCTTATAAAAAAGTCCATGGAAAAGTTTGTGGGAAATTTCGTCTTTACAAACTTAGATAATTAATGTATGCTTTGGTTTTGTGTAACAAATATGAATGAAAGGCTTTTGTGGAGGAGACATCTTCTATCTCCTAAAAGCAATGCAAGAGTCTTGAGTAAGGTAATGGATATTCGCTGGAGGGATCAGCAAGGTGTGACGAATTGGATAACTTAGAAGTACACTCATCCTCCTAACTAAGAAACCCCCTGCTTTGTTTACATATTTGCCTGGTGATATAGCACCACTACAAGCTAACTGTGACGTCAAGGTGACCTATGTCAACACAGACAGGGCTAGATAAAGAATAAGTGGTCCTAAAGGAGAGATTGGCAATACAATGAAATGCTTGAGGAATTCTTATGTCTGAGGTCACTTATAAAGAATTTAATGTTAATGTGGAAGTAGGGCAAACTTTTTTGTCTGATGTAACTTTTAAGAATGTATGAGTAATTACTACTTACGAAACTTCCTGTGAAATTAATTGGAAGTAGAGTTTGGTCCCAGAGATTACTCGGAAATACGGAGGATGGTATGCTGTAATTAATTACTGTAATTAATTAATACCGGGACCTTATAAAGAAAATCACTTTAGAGAGAATCGAGGAGGGAGGCCTTTAAAGTCGAGAGAGTGAGTCGAGAGAGACTAGAAGAGATATGGGAGTTGAGTAGTAGTAGCAGTTGTAGTGGTAGGAAGAGAAAGGTTGAGGGGAGATAGTTGTGTTAGAGAGGAGACTGCTGTAAGAATTACCGTCGATATTTTCACCTTGTTAAACTTTACAATACTTGAATATATTTCAAACAGTATTGTCAAGCTTCTCTCATCTTTCGGTGCCTTAATCGTATCGGCTTCGTGACACAAGGCTAGACAAATCTAGTATTAACAGCTTTACCTATTGCCCTTTACTGAAAGACCAAAAATAAAGCTGACGACGGTTGAGAAAATGTTTCCATCTTCCATCAGTTTAATCAAAATAAAATTGATGAAAATGTTTTATCAATTTAATTCTGATTCAAACTCATTAGTTAAGAACAAGTCTGTTTTTAAAGAGCCAAAAATGTATGTTGCTCTTAAATAAAAGGCCACCTTTCCGCTGTAAATTAAAGCTCGGACCTCTTTTTGTCGAGCGCCATTTCTCCAAACACGTTAGTATTTCTATCCACTTGGCTACAGTACCGATAACATGTATACTGTTTCACATTTTACCCATGTACAAACGCTACATATTGTATGAGAGAACTCTCTCCCTAATTTCTTTTTCATGTGTGAACCCAGATAAATCAATCTTTTCTTTTATCTTTACACCGAGTCGAGATTTTGTAGTACATTCACATTAGGGTCTTTTGATCGTTCATTCCCAAATACTGATATAAAGTATCTCTGTACACAAAGGAAGAACGCAGCCTTAGTTTAATTTGCAAATGGTAAATCTAGTGGCATAAATTAATTGCTCATGGCGCAAACGTGTGTAGCAGCTCGTGCATAGTAAATCATCTGTAGAAAGTATATCAATTGACAATTCAAACGTTATATACGCGTCCCCTTTTGGAAATACCGGGGGCATTACCCTTTTGGAAAAACGAGAGGTACTAAAAAGTGAATTCGGTATATTTTTTGATATATGCAAGGAAACTAACGTACCGTCCATCCACCACCGTCGGAAGTCATATTACAGAGTGCACTGAAAGGCTCACCAGGCCAGCCAGATGGAAGAATGGTGTAGACACCATCTACTGTGTTGCCATCTAGGTATGCATCGTAGCAATCAGTGTACACGGCAGTACAGCTGTCACCGTCACTCGCATAACCACCATCACAGTGACAGCCGTGTATACCATCTTACATCCCGCAAGCTGCGTTAGACCCACAGTGGTAATTTTAATTACAGCTAAGTTCGTCGTCTTCACAAGAACATGTTTTGGAACAGTCGGCGTTGACATAAGTACCCCCTGTCTGTTAACGAAAAAAAGGAGTAGAAGACAGATGGAAAAATAACGGTCTCGTGACATTCAACAGTTAGAAAGCGGCAATTCAGTGAAACGTATACCATTTGACAACATGTGGGTTGCGGCAAACACTTATTTCCCTAAATTATTAAATCGTAAAACCAAAAAACCGTCTTATTATCTGATAACATAGAATTAGAACTTGGGTTAACAGTGGGTTGTAATAAAACATTAAAATTTCACAAAATTTTCGCATTTCTATAAAACCCACCGACTGTTATCCATTTGATAAGATAAGTCCTTTTCTCACTTTTATCAAGAATGGATATTTTCTTATTATGCGAATTTATGACGTCCAAGAATAAACTTTCCAACTATGATTACCAAGGTTCATTCCAAATTCTTTTCTACCTCTAGTAAATCTGGTTGAATTTTTACGTGTTTTCTTGAAAAATTTAATATGATTTACGAAACTGTTTAAATTTAAAAATGTTCAAATAATCCCAACGGATATTTTATTGAGTAAATTTATTCTTTATCTGCACAGAAAAAACGGATGTTGCACCTGGCATGTTACTATAACTTCAAGTTGTCTTTTTGATGATGTTACCTACCAATAAAACTGAATTAGTTTCAGTGATGAAACAGGCCAACTTCCTCCTCTCCTTTCTTCTTTTCATTCATCAATAGGCTAATCCCTATTCTTGCTTTTTACAGACAAGTCACATCTATCTCAGTAGTTAATCACCGAGATTGCACAAATAGGGCAAAGACTTCCACAGCACTTAAACCCTGTGTATAAACTTCCGGCGGTATACACAAAAGTATATTACAGAAAAGAAAGTTCAAAACAACATTTAAAATAACTTTCATCCACCTTTCCAGATTTTAAGTTTTTTGTCGTTGGTAGTTTGTATTTTCATCCTAATTACAGGTCAGTACTCGCTATCCGAGTTACTCCAAAATACCCTTTCTGTGGAATTTTTTTCACAGAAAGGCAGCAGGTGATGAGTCATGAAATGGGAGTAGGGCAAATAGCGGTCACAGCATTCTAGACGTTTGTCTGGTTGACTCGAGCTGAAACGTCCTGAATACGAGCTCCTGGTATGCAGACTCTTACCCTTTTGCTTTTGTCTTTCTTACAAAACTCCCTGTCTGCATACCTTATAATCGAAACGGTTTAAGTTTCAAATTTAAACCGTTGTTGTCAAATGGTATACGTTTCACTGAATTGCCGCTTTCTAACTGTTGAATGTCACGAGACCGTTATTTTTCCATC
>WURT03063975.1:0-13729 GCA_009936505.3 Holothuria glaberrima | reverse complement strand
AAGCTATGCTTGTGGCAGATGAGCTTCAGCTCTTTTCCTGTTTTTTGAAGGAACCCACTCACACCCCTGCAAGAATTCTCAACCTCAAATATTAACACAAAACTGTATTTTTCCAACACCTTAAGATAGCATATATTTCACCAGTGACTGAAAGAAACGGGATAACATGGCATTGTTTGGAATAAAACACGTCATCGAAACCTCAGTGCATTTTTGCATTCTGGTTTTAAGTCTGTAATCCCGATCATGACTTGACCTGAACGGATACTTGATAAATGCGCACTCACGAAAGTCAGATTCTTTAATTAAACAACCTGACCTTTTACAATCCTTCACCCCTTGCTATAATTTTCAACGCCGACTCAGAGCCCCAAGTCTTTTTTCCGCCCAGATTTCCAGCAAGCTGGTATACTGTAGCAAAGGGTTAAAGTGACTGTTACCCCTCCCGTCCCCGTCGGGAAAAACTCTGGCGGCACCACACCTGACAGTGGAAGAAAATTAACACCTTCGTTTACTAACTACTTTTCATTTTGAAGTCCAAATAGCCATACAAATGGGAGACTGTTAAAGCGATAGCTTTATTACTAGATGTTCCCTGAAAGACTTGGGAGTTCCATCGGGAAGGTATGGGTGGAAACTAACTAGCCAGGTCAGCTGATGTAGTAACATTGAATGTGATGTTGTATTACGTGGCTTTATAATATTTTATAGCCAAAAGAAAGATGATGGAATCTCTCAAAACATTTGACCAAAGAGCTAGAGTGCAACACCGCCGAGTCAGCTCTATTTTCCCACCACCTTACTTCCTTTCTACTCACGCACACACACTTCACATTTCACACACAGACATACTAAAAGAAGGAATATAACAGAGCCTACAACCTGCTACGTAGGCAATGGAGAGGAAAGCCCCCCGACTGAAATACGATCCGTCGGGAATGCAAGGATAACAGACATGCTGACTGTATAAGAGAACACCAGGAAAATACTGTAGGAAAGTGTAAGCCTATTTTATGTCAGAGTCAAGATGTGGTTGGTTTGACAAATACCAGTGACCAGGGGCGCCCCAAGAATTGGTGTGTGGGGGTGCTGGAAATTTTCTCGACAAAAAAAAAGAACAGTTACATTCCCGACAAAAAAATAGCATATGCCTGCTACAGTCTCAAGAAAGAAGTAAACTCATAATTAGTGGCGTAGCTGTTTTCATTTGTCTGAGCACTGTAACATAAGGTGGACTTCAACGTGGAAGTAGTAGTTCAGAGGATGTATATTTGTTCTATGACAGGAGGGCACTTGCCCTCCTTAGGGGTCATTTCAGTAATGTAGCTCTGTAGGAGATGAGAGGCAAAGCTCCCGGAAGCTCTGGAACATTTACACAATTGTGTGCACTACCAGAATGAAGCATTAAGTGTCTGTAAATGATGTTCAGTATTCACTAAACAGACCCTGGAAATATCAGTCTGTCTCTTTGGTAAACATCAGAATACAAAGTGTGAGCCTACGCACTTTCAAGTTTACTGCAAATGCGAAAGCTCCTGACTTAATGAGTTTAGTAAGTGGGAAACCAACGCAAACTGCACCCACCCGGCTCCCAAATCCTACGTGACAGAGACAACCAGTCCTATGGTAGACGGATCGGTTGGGTGTGCATCTGCCAAACTTTGTTCCAGTCAACCTGACTGTCGGACACGATAATGCAATCCCACAGTCTTCTTCGACTTTATCGGAAATACCGAACTGCTTCATATTTGGAGTGAAATATGAGGGAGGGGAGGGAGGGTCGTCGCAGTTTAGTATGGTTGACCTACAGTACGACCAGATGCACCTTACTACTAATGACGCCAAGTTCGCAAACTCATCCCTGACGATTGACGAGCAGTCAGGTTGAGTTGCGTCTTATTCCAATAAGGCTTTTGTTTCACAATTCCTGACGTAGTGTCTTTTCACGGCAGACAATTATACAATACGCCATGCGGTACACCTTTCCCGACAGCTGGATTTCTTCAAAATATTATAATGGCTTCCCAAATAGTGTACATAGAGATCACTTACTGACACAGAACCCTTAATTTGTTATTACTTTACCAACAGTAATAATAATTTCCTGCCAGACAGTAGTTTGCCAATACAATTAAATCTGGGAGAGATTTTGTCTCTGAGTAATCAACCTAAAACAATATTGTCACCCCACACTGATTCCCATAAAGTAAAAGATAGTGATGATAAAAGTTCCTGTCATTGCTGTAGCCCCCAAATAAAAGATTTTTTTTCTAACAAAGTCAGGGAACTGCAAAAAACAAAAAAAATAGACGATTTTTCCTGACAGTTGGTAAAATTCTCCCGACGGATGACACTGGAAATTTCTGGGGGTGTGGCACTCCCACACCCCCGGTAGTGACACCGCTGCCAGAGACTGACAAATACATCCGAGCCGCCACACAACACTTCGTCGCGTGCATGGATGCCCTTGGTTGAATAGGGCGACGTGAAGGTAGGAAGGAAATTCAAGAGGTCTATGATAAAATACTTGCAGTATCATTCTGTAAGATAGCCTGTTTACAGAATAGGTGTTAACCTATTTTGTGCCGATTTTTTATTTTTTTTTTTCTTTATGGGGGGGGGGGCTTTATTTCGGACTATCTGACTTGTTAAATTGTTTATATGTGTCACTCTATTGTCTGGGAGTGAAAACAGATTATCGGTCCTAAGAACCAAACTTAAACATTTCACATTCAAACCTGCCTCCTTAAAAAGCCTAAATTATTTTTAGTCTGAAATCATGCAAGGTCACTTCGGGCCTGTCCAAAAATGTGCAAAGACCGCCGACTGCTGGTAACGTTGGATAGTGCACGGTCTATCCTTATATGAGACTGGTGAGAAAGGACCCGCTATGCCTATGGTCTGAGGACTCTTCTCCTTAATAAGAATTGCACGTCAGGGAGTGACATTGGGTTAAGAACTTGATCTTGGGAAATGTTCCCTGATCGATATAGAATTGAATTGAGTTGATTCAAACAGAGAATGCAGTGGGCAACAAAATTCAATGACACCATACTGGTGAAATAATGATTTGGCCTAATAATGAAACAAATCGGGTGGTATCACTCATGTAGGATGGTAATGGTTCATGTTCTCACTTGTTAGTTCCTTTCGCGAAACGTTAATTTGACGGTCCGCCTGGCGCCAGTTAGAGACGTGTTTGTAGATTCAAGCAAAAAATACTGTACAGCAAGAAAGCTGTGCGAACGTTTTAGAATATAATTGACACGCTTGACAGCTAGAGACCACACCTACTGCTTCAACCAATCATGGTGACAGCTAAATAATACACGTACTAATTCAACCAATCACCGTGCGTGTTTTCGCTTGGGCCATGGCCTCCATTGCATGGTGCGTGACCCAAGAATCACGTTTGTTTTTCCACACGTATTTGTACAGTATTCCTGCTGTTGTGTTAATGATATTGTACAGAAGTGTGTGAAACGTGAAAGGCGTGCAGGTTGTCTCAAGGCAAGCCAAGGACTGGGGGGGGGTTGTGGGTTCAGAGGGGGCAGAGTATGGATGCTTGAAGCAACTTCGTATCGGCAAAAAATTATCATTTTGAAGTTAAAACACAGTTCAAAGGCTCAGGCATCTTGCATGCTTTTCCCATTCAAGTCCTGACGAATGGATTATTACTTGTGGAATATTTTCCCCGAGACTTTGGTCTGCGATAGATGTTTCTTGTGAGTTGTCGAAAAATTTCATTTTATTACATTTTCTATATTAAAAATATTTTACATATGGCAGTCTCTCAATCTGACTATGTTAGTATTGCCATCTCCCAGTTGCAATATAGAAAACCATCCTGACCTGTGGCACGTGTAGTCCTTAGTATTTAATAAAATTCGTCTGAATGTACAGTTTCAAAATCATGCCAAACTAGGAGGCTAACAGTGTGGTGGTGGGGGGGGGGACTGATTCGGTATGTGCAAGTGACACCATCATGGTGGACATTACTAAGTTATTAAATTTAATTGAGACAGCGACCGGCGGGAATTAAGATGTCCACCCTCCCTTGTATAGGCCTGACATCATAAGTAGCGTCATAAGTTTGCTGGCGAGGTTTTTTCGTTGAAAACTTCAGATAACCACACTGAGAAAACTTACAAAACAGCCTACTGGCGAAACTGTGAGGCCGGTGTCTGGATTGCGGCTGCATCATATCATAGTTGTAAGTGAGAGGGAGTGAAAATTTCTAAGAAAACCTTATCACGCCTTGTTCAATCTCTTCCCATGTACACCTATATGGACCCGTCTTAAGTCTCGTATGTCCTGTTTTTTTCTTGATATGGTCGAAACCTGCCCAGAATACACTCAAAGAAAACGAGTATGGAATTTGGGTTATTATATAAAATTGGGATCGGGAATAAGGGGGTAGCGCATCAGACGATAAGATTGTGTGACGATAAATTAAAATACGTTGTCAACAACCAATTAATTTATGGGGCACCCAATTCAACAAATGGGCGCTCCCGTTTTCCGAAGACCACTAATGTATGAATACCCCCATTTTTTCACATCCTTAGTGCAGAGGTACGATTTTCTTACACCAAGAGAGTTACGCAATCCGTTTTAAATAGTCTAAAGGAATCAGAGAAAATCCTAGTTAAAGCGGAAGGAAAGCAGAGGAATTTCTCAGAATTAAGGGTTGTTTTCAGAATATTAAAAATTTAATTAAATTTATTTTTTTAAATTTATTTACGAACTCGCTTGCAAGTCGGTTACTACGAAACCTATTTTAATTGCTCCTAAAAAAGCCAGAGCAAAATACGAAAACACACAATCAAAAGTAGCCATGTAAACAAATTGAGTTTAATTCATTGCGGCATTGCTTATTTTTCATCATGGAAGTTCTACACGGTAAAGAAATCAGACACACACACTGTTTTTATTTCTAATAAAAGTGATTCAAGCTACCCATGATTCCCATTTTCATGCCACCAAATAAAGGTCCGTGGCTTGTGTGGCTTGCAATGTATTTTGTGAAAATATGCCGATGTTCCAGTTGGAGTTTCGGGGAACGAACGATCATTATAAATGTTTGCATCACTTTCACTTTGTGTAAAACGTGTCCACTTTTCTTTCAATAGTCCCAATTGCCAGGACCGTATAAATATAGGCCTTCTAGCCTATTCAGTATTCTACCATGCCTTACAATTCGGTCAGTACTGTCTATAACAAGGACACAGTTTTATAGGCTATGTTACTTGTACTCTTGCACAAGCTGTTTGCATTGAATTTGTTTTGGCTAAGCTATTGTCTAGGTTCTTTTCATTGCTGCAACGTATTGCCTACACACATTGCCTCTTTGAAGTGTGAACTTTTCCGGCGTAACTATGAAGATTCCAACCACAACTTTATTGCTGGCTGCCCACTTAGCGACCAACTGCTTGCGAGCTCTTGCGATTCCTTGCCAGCTCCTGCAACCTCAAGAAGATCGCTAATTCTCTCCTTTTATTTTACTTAGCAATCTTCTCGAGGTCGCAGGAGCTCGCAAGGAATCGCAAGAGCTCGCAAGCCTTTGGTCGCTTAGTGGGCAGCCGGTATAAGCAGCTTATAGTTTCAGCGTAGATCCGCACAGATGCCTATGTGGAAACAAAAGATCAACAGTGCGATCTTCTGCACTGATTGAGGGGATCGTGGCCGCGATCAACCAGTTCCTTCTGAGCAGAACTGTATCTATCTGTCCACACTTGTTCAAATGCTTGTCCTCCCACATGCTTTGATGGATTTGTTTGAAACTTGGACACAGTGTTCCTTGGGTAGGGAGACATTTGGGGTGTTCAGGAATTTTTAGTGCAAGGTCCCATATGGGCCCTATGGCCCATTTTATGAAATTTTGCAAAATGCTTCTCCTCCTACAGATTCTGTACAATATTGATGGTTCGTCATAATGATACTCTATTAGTGGTTCCCTCAGGGTGTTCAGGAATTTTGGCTCCAAGGTCCAAGATGGCCCTTAGGGTCCATTTTGTGATATATTGCAAAATGGATAACCCCTCATCCATTTAATGTTAGACAAATTGACAGCCTGTCATAATGATGCTTGGTTATTGATCTGTTCATGGTCGTCTGGAAGTTTCTGTACAAGGTCTCATGTGGGCCCTTTGGCCCATTCTATGAAAACCTGCAAAATGCTTTTCCTCCTACAGACCCTCTATGTTGATGGTTTGTCATAATAATGCTTGGTTAGTGGTACCTTCAGGGTGTACAGAAATTTTGGGTCCAAGACCCAAGATGTGCCCTAAGGTCCATCTTGTGAAATATTGCAAAATGATTACTCCTCCTCCAGTTAATGTTAAACAGAGTTGACAGCCTGTCATAATGATGCTTGGTAAGTGGTCTGTGTATAGTTTTCTGGCAGTTTGGTCCAAGGTCCCATGTGGGCCCTGTGGCCCTTTTTATGAAATTCTGCAAATTCTGTACCCCTACACATTCTCTTGTACATTCCCTGTTAGGGATAGGTCGTCTTCAAGTTATTTTCTAGGTATTTCCACTCGATATATTCAGGCTCGTCGGCAGTTTGGTATTGTATCTCTTACAGGTTTGCCGATTTCTGCCTTTTCATTTTCACATTGTATCTCTTTCAGCTGTTCGACAGTTGCGTTTTGTATCTTTTTCAGGTACTGCCGGCTGATGTCTTTATTTGTAATTTATCTCTTGTTTTGTTATTTCCCGATTCATATGTTTTGAGTTCTCCCCGGCTTCTCCTTTCCCGGCTCTCCCTAGTTACCGTTCCGGGTTGCTTCCTTCCGTGCTTTGTCCTGGATCCTTTTGTTGAAGCCAGGGAGGCCTCACGTCTGTTAGCTTGAACTAGGAATGTATTCTCCGGATTATTTCCTGACACATAGTTGGCGGTCCGGAGCTTCTTTTGTTATTGTTCCGCCTGTGGGCTTTTTCCTTATCGTATTTGCACAGATTCCTCAAAGTGTTCTCAATGCAAAAAGTTCCAGCTGTTCGTGGATTGGGATTTTCACGGTTTATGTCCAACCTGCCGCCAATGTTCCAGAGATAATCCTTGTCAGGTATGCCCGAACTGGTCAACTGTCAATGGGACCTGATTAAACAATCCGAGGAAAGAGGCAAATCTATCCAGAAGAAGAAGTCCTCTAAATCATCCTCTAACCCCTCTTTGAAGGGTTGTAAGAGCCGGCCCCCAGTGACCCGGCTCTGGTTAAGAGTAAGACCGGTAATAAACCTGATAAGTCCGCCGTCCTAACCAAAGCCAATAAAAAGAGTAAGCCCGGCAATACCACTGATAAGTCCGGCGTCTTGGCTTCTTCCAGAGTTCTGTCATCGAGTTCCTCTACCAATCCTCCATCAACCGAGGCTCACCAACCCCCGAATCCCAACTTGGTTCTATCCAACAAGGAACTGTCTCCCGGTTCCAGAACTCCGGTTGCTATGGAAACCGGGGAGGCCGTGACTCCTATGATTCTGGGCGATCCAAGAGAACCAGGGGATTCTGGAAATTCCTGTGACCGTCTCTGATCAACACTCCACTGGATGCTTCCAGTTCACTGGCTACATCCAGCCAACCCGTAACCTCCCAACCATCTCGGGATGCCGTGGATACTATCACCCTGGGTTTTTCATCCGACCTTAACTTTAACCCGACCAGGGATTTCGAGGGCTTTTCTGAGAAAGCTGTTCACGCCATAGATCCAACCCTAAGAAGAAGAGGAGAAGGCATCACTCTTCCTCATCCTCTTCCTCCAGTTCAGACAGGAGCCATTGCCGCCGTAAGAGACATCACCGCTCCGATCAAATGGCCTTTCCTACAGAAGCTCTATCAAGACTTGTGGTTATCCTCTCTCAGTCCGTGGATCTTCCAGCTTTGTTTGCGGCTCAAAACTCGTACTCTATCTCAGGAGATAGATCGGCGACTTCCTGCCCCACCGGCCCCGCACCTCCTCACACCGATCCGGGTTCAGGAGATCCTTCTGTGGACCAAGCCTCTGATGAAATTGAGTTTCCCGATGATTGGGATTCCGTCATTGACCTGGATGATCCTCTCGCCTGCGGCTCCCGACATGGTTTCTGCCGATTCGGAGGACGACACCCCTCTTATGGGCACTGCTATCTCCAGAGAGGCTTTCGACAAAGCAGTTGAAGTTATTAGAAGGCAGTTGGGTTTTGATGCGACCACCGAACCGGACACTCTACTTCCACTTCCAAGAAATCACATCTTTCCTTGAATAAACCGCAGACCTCCTGCTCAACTGGCTATGCCCGTCGATGCGGAATGCATGGACCGGTTTGAGTCTCAAGCTAATGCCAGGAAGTGGAGAGCTTATCCAAGGAGACAATCTCTCGACTTTCACGCCAGTGATGCTGATTGGAAAGCGTTCTTCTCATGTCCACCGATTCCTGATGCCTGTGTGGACAAACTAAAATCTTCTGGCGCCTTTGACAAGAAAGGAAGGTTCCGGTCTTCATCTGCCAGAAAGTCCTTCAGTTCCCTCCATGACATCGATGTGGCTGCACGAACTGGAATGAAGTTTGCCTTGTCGCTCCTTATTGCTGAGATCCTGTCTAAGTGTTTCAGACAAGCTAGTACCGAAGAAGTATCTAGGAAAGACACAAGAGTACTAGACAACATCTTGGGCCCAGTGGCCCACCTGGCCTATGACCAACTTGCGAAAGTAGCCGTGAGAGCCACTAGGGATAGACGTGAACTCATCCTAGATTCTATTCAATGGCCTTCCGAAGACATAAGACGTCGTTTCATGGAACTGCCTCTGTTGGGTCCAGACATCTTCACTGGCAAGTTTGAAGATCAATTGCTGACCAAGATCAAACGCCGGAAAGACATTAACAAAGCCAACTTTGACTTCCCTAAACGTCCTGGGTTTTCTCCCTCCAAGTTCCGAAGCTCAACCCGTCAGCCTCCCTTCAAGCGACAATCTGGTTCTTCTGCCTTTCTGCTCAGACAGTCGTCCAGTACATCGAGATCACAACATAACAAACCAAGGAATCATCCTTCGATGAGAGATCCTCTGGGCACCTCCCAGTCCACTTCAATCGTCATCCAGGAAGGGGCTCATCCAGTGGCTCTTCAAGAGGTGGTCGTTTCCAGTCCAGACCCTAGGGATGCCCACCCTGCCGCCCAGCTTCCAGTGGTAGGTGGGAGACTCTTGACCTTTGCAATCAATTGGGAGATCCTGTTGCCGGACACCTGGGTCCGTCGAACACTTCAACAAGGTTACAGGATAGAATTCACAAGATGTCCTCCAAAGCTTGGCCTTTTCAAATCTACCCCCGTTCCCAGATCTAAAGACCAAAGACAGACTCTGGAGAAAGAGATCTTCGATCTGCTTCAGAAAAAAGCCATGTATGTGGCGAGCAAAGACCAGTCAGCTAATCTCTATGGATCCTCATTCTTCCTGACACCAAAGAAACCTGATACCTGGCGCCCAGTCATCAGTCTCAAGCCGCTGAACAAGGCATACATCCGTCCAGAGAGATTCAGAATGGAGACTCTTGGCGTTATTCTCCCGACTCTACAACCGGAACTCTGGGCAACCTCGATAGACTTGAAGGATGCTTGCCTCCACATCCCGATTCACTCATCACATCAGAGGTTCCTGGTGTTCAGGTACCAGAACATAGACTACTGCTTTCGAGCGATGCCGTTTGGCCTCTCCACCGCACCACGTGTGTTCACCTGGGTCACAAGAGTAATTCTGGCTTTCCTTCACAGGAAAGGAATCCATGTCTTTGCCTACCTAGACGACTGGCTTCTTCTCGCTCACTCATCAGATGAAGCTTCCAGAGTTACCAAGTTCACCATCGACCTCCTAAGACATTTAGGCTGGGTGATCAACGAACAAAAGTCCTTCCTAACTCCACGTCAAAAAGTCACTTACCTAGGAACCGTAATGGATTTCCGGGAAGGAACAGTCACTCCTACTCCAGAAAGGGTCCAGTCTCTGGTATCTCTACCGTCACAACTCCTCAACCACCGTCACACTTCCGCCAGACTATGGCTCCACCTACTCGGCCTGCTGGCCAGCTTAGTAGACGTAATCCTGTTCTGCAGACTGTTCATGAGACCTTTACAGGTCTACCTTCTGAAGTTCTTCAACCCGGCCATCAGTCCTCTGTCCTTACTTGTTCCGTTAACCGAAGGCATCCATCCTCACATCAGGTGGTGGATGCGTCAACACAATGCTGCTTCTGGGAGGACCTTCTCAGAATGCAGGCCGAACTCCTCCTTTCTGACGGACGCCTCTCTAACCGGTTGGGGAGCGGTCTGGGGCTCACAAACAGCCTCCGGCACTTGGAGTCCAGACCAGAACCCACTACACATCAACCTTCTGGAAATGGAAGCGGTTTTCTTGGCACTCGACCTGTGGAAAACCTTTCTCAAGAATTACCAAGTCACAGTTTTGTCCGACAATTCGACGACAGTATCTTACATCAATCGACAAGGAGGGACCAAGTCTCTGTTTCTCTGCCTAAAGACCTGGCTCCTCCTCCACCTATGCAGACGCTTCAATATCCATCTCAGGGCTACCCACCTTGCGGGTCAACACAACGTGATGGCAGATGCCCTATCCAGGGGGACTCTTTGGGAGACAGTGGTCACTATCCCAGACATGGGCCAACCACATTGTCCAGATCTACGACAGACCGTCAGTGGACCTCTTCGCCTCTCCGACCAGTGCCAAACTTCCGACGTTTTGCACCAGGTCTTACCACCCCCAAGCCTGGATGACACACGCCTTGGCCATCCCTTGGAACAACCTCTATGCGTACACCTTCCCTCTGTGGTGTCTCATCCAGAGGGTTCTACTGAAGCTGAGGGAGTCCAAGACAACACTCCTCCTGGTGGCCCCCATTAGCCCGGCAACCAACTGTGGTTTCCAATCTTGCTCATCATGCTGGTGGACCTGCCGTTCAAATTTCCGATCCGAGACGGCCTCCTAACTCAGTAGAGCGGGAAGATCTTCCATCAACGTCTCGAGCACCTCCACCTGGCTGCATGGAAAGTTTCATCAGACATTTCACTGATAAAGGCCTTTCATACGAGGCTGCTCTCATCGCATCCAATGCCCGACACCCATCTACAGTGTTGACTTAACGATTCTCGACTCTCTAGATTCAAGTCCTGGTCAACAGAGAGAGGTATTGATCCCGTGGACGCACCAGTGAACTCCATTGCAGACTTCCTGCTCCTTCTCTTTTTCCTCTATCCACAAAGGATTCCAGGACGGTTCCACCATTGGCACCAACAAAGCCATTACCCACCTCCTCAAGGGAATGTTCAACAAGAGACCTAGGAAACACCTGCCTTCTGCCTGGGCTATTAATGATGTATTGACCACCCTATCGAAGAATCCTTACGAACCTTTGAATAACACATCCCTGGAGCTCTTGACGTACAAGACTCTTTTCCTAGTGGCTGCCGCTTCGGTGAGACGTCGTAGTGAACTCCACGCCCTTACAAGGAAGAAAGGGTTCATCCGCTTCAGTAACAATGGGGTGTTCCTCCTTCCAGACCCTACCTTCTTGACTAAGATTGAAACAGCCTCCTTCAGTCTAGGTGAAATCTACCTTCTGAACATTGAATCATCCTCCTCAGTAGCCGAAGATAGAAAGGTCTGCCCTGTGAGGGTGCTGAAGTGGTACTTACATGGAACCAAGAATCTGAGAACTTCAGAAAGACTCATTATGATTCCCAGATCTCCTTACGGCCCAGCTTCGAAGGATACTATTTCCAAATGGATCGTTAAGATTATATCCCCTCACGCCAACGCAGATGAAACGGTTCATGCCCATCACGTGAGAGCCTATGCATCTTCGAAGGCCTGGTTCGATGGGGTTTAATAGCCTTACGGATATCCTCAAAGCGGCTGCATGGAAGACGCCTTCCACCTTCGTTTCTTGTTACCTTACTGACATTCTCTCCAATGAGGGTGCATTTGCAAGGTCAGCTCTGGGTGTTCCGGTTTCCAGTCATCGTCCGGGCCTTCCACCAACATTTCGTTGCTAATCTGGATACATAGGTAAATAGGAGGTAAGAAGGAGCGAAATAGACTCCGCAAAACTCTTCTGGTTTGGGAGTCTATGAGTGATGATACTTACCTCCTATTTACATCCCACCTCCCACCCCGTGGGGACTCCGACCGTCCTTCATCGCTGTCCACGAGCCCGTTCACTTCCGGCTCCCCTCGACCATGTGGCACCGGCTTCAGGCTCATGAGTAACCTCCGCCGACTACGAGACGACACATCGCCAATTTTACCATCGTTTGCCAACTTCGACACTTCTTCGCCGATCCTGGACGTCCGCATTGAAAGGTACCGTTTAGGTGAGATATGGTGTTCCTATCTTCGTTTGTTATGTTGGCCCCATTCTAGGCGGCCCCTCTTGGGGGGTTGGGTCCTTAACTCCGGGTTCTACTCGGCTCGGCAAAATGCAGAAGGAAGAGCTAGGGCACAGGTCATAGGTATTCCCGCATTGTTATTGGTTTGCCAGACGATTATTGCGGGCAATAATGGTATACATAGGTAAATAGGAGGTAAGTATCGTCGCTCATAGACTCTCAAACCAGAAGAGTTTTGGGGATTATATGCTGTCGGTACATTTACCTTATTATCATCCCTGCGCCCCACTTCTATCACCCCAGTTACACTACTGCTCTATCAGGTTTCACCAGGGTCAATGGCAACATACCCCCCCAAAAAAAAATGTTCCTACAACTGCGCCTGGAGGACAGTAGTGCAGTACACAGTATAATTAATTTACCATCATCAGGCTGTCAACAATACATACCGGGGGCCTCAGAATTTCCAATTTTTCGTAGGCACTATTATAATGTAAACAAAATGTCTCCTGAAAAATTTCCAGGAACATAAAGCATCTAAAACTGGCAATTCTGGGCATGTAGTAATGAGGCGCGGGAAATACCATTTCCTGCAATCTAGGGGTATTTTTGGCAAAAAGTCCTCCTGGTGGGACGCTCCGCCCAAAGCGATGGTCGCGCTCCTCGTCAGCAGTCTCCAGTGAATCTCACGCTCACCAGTCACTAAAAGTTGACGGCCCTGAGAGCATATACCGAAGGATTTACGATATGATTCCGATTTGAAGTAAATATCAAGAATTTTCATGTTTTCTTCCTATACCTGTAACACTAACTGCCCCTATGGTTCGAATTTCGGTTGTGCCCTATATACATTGTATGCTGTAGACAATATGTCTCAATAACCTTATCATGATCGATGGTCTAAAGAATTCAGAATGCCAGAACCCCCTATACATGTACATGCCATGTGCAGAAGATCCTCAAAGAACAATCTGAAGTATATTTCCCAGTTTCATTGGAAAGGTTTTTCTATCCAGGGCATTTTTCTTCAGAGAAGCATGGCATGTTTGTTATTGCCTAGTGTGTTACATGTATGTACACATTACAACCTATCCTACACATGCAACTCTGCATACTGTATGAGTTGCATAGGCCTATAGGCCATATCAAAGAGCTACATGGCCTGTTAAAATGCTTCAGTAGTACTTGTTGTAAATTGCTTAAATTGTTGTATTTGTTCTCAAAAGTTGTGTCATGCAAGGTTAGTATTTTTTGTCGCTAGGATGACATCATTACATGTTGTCTAAGTTTCTTTTATTATTTTAACAGCTTTTGGCAATATTGGCCATATACAACACTGTTACGATGAAGCATACA
>WURT03063964.1:0-13731 GCA_009936505.3 Holothuria glaberrima | reverse complement strand
TATATATAAGAGGAATACCGCCCCATGGCATTGAGCGTTCTGTAAGGGTTATGCACCGTTCAGCTGCGATGTTGCTGCAAGCTTTTTTTCAATTTAAATGTCCATATGAACATACAAAAGTAAGGTTAGGTGGTGCACTATCTGACGTCACATGAAGCGGCGCACCCAGAATTTTGTACTAGCGCCACCATTAGTTGGCGCGGAGCGTGCCAGAAAATTTAGGGATAAAAATAACCCTAGATCGCCGGAAATCGCCGGCGTTCCAGGCTCCGCAAGTATATCTTGAAATGGAATTGTCAGTATTTTCTTGGACTATAACTTACAGTCGAATTGTCAAATTTGGCAGTGTCAGTTTTATAACGGGAAATGTTTTCCCGCGGAACATATGGACAATATATAGACTAATATTAAAGGTAGGCATTTGGAAGCTTCTTGTAAGCTTTCGCTGTACAAAAGTCGATCAAATTAGTACATTTTCTGATTGTTAGTTCGTTACTTTCTAGAATCAGAGATGGGTGGGAACTTCTCCGATTTCAGGACGAAAACAATCATATTATCAATCAGTGGTGCCTGCACGGGGGGGGGGGAGGGGGCATGAGAGCGCGTGCCCTCCCCCAATCAATTTTTGAATAAAATTCTGAAAATTTTTGAAATGATCTCAAGAAGGCGTGTAAGCTATAGATTTAGGTAGGTGTAGGGGTGGGGTGTGTTTTCGACCGAGTGTTGCATCTATTGTAATCTTTTTCTAAGTTACAAATGGTTCTCAAACTATCAAAATTTTTCCAAATCCTTCGAAAACGTTTAAAATTTTCTCCCGCTCCGCGCGCTTAAACCCCACTTCAGTGCTGTTCTTATTACCAATATCTTCCGATAGCAATTTTCGGAGAAGCACAGCAGAAAAAAATTAAAACTGTTTACGAATTACCAGGTAAAGTAAAGGCTTTTTAGGTGGCATCATCATGTAGCTTTGTTAGGCAATTGAAAGTGTCTCGATACAGAGCCTGAATGTAGGTTTTGTCGTGAAAATATTATATAATGAAAGATTTCGGCGCGCTTCGCGCGCATTCGTCAAGGCTTACGTCTCATGACGATTTTTAAGGTAGTAGAGGGACTTCAGGACGTTTGTTGACAACGTATCGTTCTTTTAGACAACATACTCTCTTTCACCTAACCAAAAATTAGAATTATACGAACATTTTCCAGCCATACATAATCAGTTCCAAAAATATCCCAAAGATGGCACCATTTTACATCTAAGCAACCTTAAATCAACAAAAATTTCTCAAAGTGGAGGGTTGCATCTCCCAGGACGGCACATTTATGTAGTGACAAAGGAAGGATGCCACACTTGTAAACAAACTCTAATTAAGACGCATAAAAAAGGTGCAATTTACGCAGACTTAGGGAATGACCGAGGTGACATTGTTCTGCCGCCTTTACATACGCTTGTGCAGGCTTCTTTGAATTGAGTTCCATGTTCTCAAATGTCGCAGCCACCCAGGCTCAGACCAGCTTACGCACCTTATCGGGTTTTAGTACTATATATACTGATAGTGTTTCACAAAAACGTAAAATATCCTGAAAGTGGTTTAGGCAATACATACTGTTTCGCAAGATCTTTTAGGGCCTGAGGGCCGGAGGTTCCCCATCCCTGCTATAGAACCTGCTATATTTTTGTGATGGACCACTTTGAAACCTGCATACGCAGAATGTAGATGCATCATGGTGAGTGGAATAACCCTATCGTTTTGGTGAAGGTTAAAGGTCATCTGGGGTCAATGGTGGTCAAACCCTGAAAACTTTATTAACAAGATATTTCAAGTTAGAAAGGTTGTATAGAGTTCATACTTGGTATGTGGATGCCCTTTTATGGTGATGGGAAGAACCCTATTGTTTATGGTGGAAGTCATCTTAAGTCACCAGAAGTCAAAAGGCAAAATTTCCCAAGAATTCCCAAGGTCAAATATGAACGCAAAACTGCATTTTTGCATTCTGGCTTTGTGGTGAAGAAAAAGCTTGAAAAAGTCTAAACATAATATCTCAAGATTGCTTACATGAAATACCTTATACTTAGCGTTTAAATGAACCATGTTGCGTGGATGATTCATAATGTTGTAATGGAGATCAAAGGTCAGTTGTGTCACCAGAGGTCAATAGGTCAATAAGTTGTAAAAAAATCTCACTTAAAAACTTGCTATCATGATATCAATCTGTTTGATCTCTGACCAAGGATCTTTCATTCTGTTTGTAAATGTCAACACAGTAATTTTATAACCGCATAATAAGACTGCCAATTTGAAACCACTGTAATATTTTATACTGTTTTCCAGAGGCAAGAAATCACTGAGCCTATTGGCTTTCTGGTTAAGGAAGGGTTTAGGCTTGACTCAAAGTTTGATGTGCTAGAGGGGTATGTATTCAGTATTCTAAGCATTTGGTTAAAATTTCCATTAAATTCTGAAGGGTGCTTATCAAGATATTACCACTTGTATCTCCCGTAAGTTTAAGTGTGCTTCAATGTATAAGAGTTCCTTACTTGTAAATATTTTCTTGAATATTTTACTGAAAATGTCATTAATTGTGTCTGTCCATTTTTCCATCATTTGTCTTTTTTCTATTTTATTTTTACTTTATTTTTCCATTATTTGCGTTCCTTCATGACTTGTCTTGCTGCGCTTTATTGGGATAGAATACGCAGTTAGTACTTTATGCAAAGATCTAGAAAAATTCCAAGCGTAAACAAAAGCTGATGATTTCTCTAAGTAAAGGCAGCTGGTAACAGTCAAACATTTTGCGCGCTTTATGCGCAAACGGTTACTTTCTGTTGTCATTAAATCGATTAGATGGAATGATTAGCTCACTTATGCTCTGTAAAAGGTCATAGGATACAAAGTTGTAGTAATATGAAAAATGCCTCTGAATTTTCTCATCTTTTCAGCAAAATAGCGTTTTCGACAAAAGTTGAAATATTCACATATAAATCAGCCTTGAAAATTTCCAGAAAAAAGGGTAGAGAGAGTATGCATTTCCAAGATGTTGTGAAATTAATATTTAATATATTGCAGAAACATGATAAATTTCTAATTACTGCCTCATCATTCATTCAACATTTTCCAGTAAACAGTAACTTGCAGCTCCTCAACATTCATATCAAGATGGAGAAAGAAAATTAGGCCCTTGTAAAGTATCAAAAATTCAACGTTTTGTAACAATTGTTGGCTTACAAGATATCAATAATCCAAGTTTTGCAGAAGAAAGGTTATTTTTAGAGATATCACTTTTCTTCAATTTAGCGTTTCCCAGAAAATGAATGATTTATACTGCTTCGTAGTCGAAAAGTTGTTAATGCGTAAATATTGTGCTTGTTTCAACTGGACTTACTGAAACAGTTCAATAGGACTTTGTTGTGACCTGTTCAACTGTACTTTGCTGGACAAGTTCAATTGAAATTTATTGTGACCAGTTCAACTGGGTTTGTTGGACCTGTTTCACTGGACTTTAATGGGATTAGCTCAACTAGATTTTACTCAAATTGGACTTAAAAAGTTAATTGGTACAACTTTGATTGTGAGACTTGCAAGCTAAGCGCGCCGACATTTTACAGGAAATTTGTTTGCCATAGTGAAATCTGCTTACAGAATCAGCAAGGGGTGGTGAAAGGATATGCCCGAAAAGGGGACCAAGCTCTCATAAGGGATCCAGCAACCCGAAGGTCCGCCAGAAGCGACAGTTTGCCAAAAGGATGTCGTGGGACCACGTCAAAGTGACAACCTCTCCCGACCATCGGCATTAGCATATTTTTGAGATTTGGCCCGTGTAAAAAGTCAATGGGAGATAAACTGGGTTTTTGAAAATTTCATTTGCCAGCCCCAGTGGCGTCGCCAAGGAAGAGGGGGGAGGAGGAACATACCTCACAAAGATTGGCTGCCCACCGTGTACCCCCAATGTGATTTTGGGTATGAAAGACTTATGCTTAAACACACCATTTACGTATATGTGAATATGAACAGGAGGGCCATTGTCACGTAATCACTCAAACATAACACAGCTATTGTTTCAAACTTTATTTTCAAAACTATGAGACTTGAGACCTCTTCCTTCATTACAATTCCGACATTGATTATCTTCCAGTTAGATCTAATGTTCAAAAACTGTAAAAAAAACTTGCATTTTTCAACGCGTATCCAATAAATATGAGGATATTTAAATAGCTTTACTCTCATAGGCTAACGTCTGTTTATTTTAGAAAAATGCCAGTGCCTCAAAATTTGCATGGCGAAACTTTACTCCCCTGTATCCTCGCCGAGGTGCAGTCAAGCACCACACCTGGGCCGTGTTTCATAAAGAGTTACGATCGATCTTAAGTTTGATCTGCCACGCAATCGTCCTATGGAAATCAAACTTAAGATCGATCTTAACCTTTTATGAAACAGGGCCCAGGGATCATAAAGTGGTGATACCTCCAAAAGGAGTAATAGGACAAAATTTTCATAGATGCTCAAAACAAAAATTTTCTAGCGTGTACTAAGGATGGTCACAGCAGGAGCTAGCCACCCTTTTCGATTTATTGCTGAAGAAAATGCAGAAATTATGTATCGGGTATAATTATAATTTTGAGGCACCCAAAGCCCACTGAACTGCATCCAAGCGGGCTTCTTTTCCTCATTCTTCCCGCCAGCCCCGGATCTGCGGCGGTCAGATGTACCTTGGTAGTTTCAATATGAAAGTTTCCCTCATTGGAATGTACCTTCCAGGTACGCCACTGGCATACCTGGAAGGAACTTGTCTCAACATTAATTCCTACGGGGCAGCATGAGTGGATTTATTTAAGTTTGTGCAATCATTAACATGATGAGCTGTCTCGATCACCCCCTCCAACATCATAAAATCGTTAGTGCGAGTAAGGCTAACACGATCGTCATATTGTTATTTCAATTTTTGTGGCCTGTTTAAGTACGATGTAATAACATCTGGAGATAGTCAAATGCTTCATTCTGATGGTCATATTTTCATAAATCCCCCAGAGCCTCTGCATGGGTTGGACCCCCAATGGAGTGTTGCCGTGAACCCCACCAGGGGCCCTACAATAAGCCCCTGGGGCCTAACGCCTTCAGGGGGCGCTGCCCGTCACTAAAATGCCTAACGTCACGCCAATTTTGGTGTGCCCCTTCTGCGAGCCGCTTGGCCCCAGTCACGTCCCCACTTCTAGCAACGCCACTGGCCAGCCCTGGCCCATTCCTTTAGGATATAGCCCTGGAAGGGGTCAGGATTTGTTCAGATCTGATCAGGACCTGACCGAAGGTGGATGAAGCCATTATGTTATTTTTCGGAGGCGTGGGACCACGTCCAAGTCCGATGGTCACGCCGGGGGGGGGGAGGGGTGGCACTTTGACGTAATAATCCCACAAGAATATTAGGGGGCTTTGAAGACTGCGTTGCTGAAGGGATGTGGTCAGTCTGTGATACTGATGTTGCAAATGTATTGAAGTCTACTAGTCGTGTCAAAATGAAGGCAATTAATGGGATTTTATGCACTTTTTTGCTTCATATAAAATTTATGTTAAATGAAATTTTGAAGTAACAAAGGGGAACCCCTGTAACATAAAGCAGCCTACGCAGCTAAAAATTCAAGTGGTCATTGTATACAAATTTGAAAACAATATGCAAGTCCTACTTGTTAGCTTTAAAATGCTACTTTCAGTTATTCGCGTGTACTGATTTCATGTAACTGTTTAGGCCTTATGATAAGAGAAATCTATGCATTCGTGATGGCGTGTTTGTATGTCTGTGTGTATGTGCATGTGTGTTTGTGTTTGTGACACTGCTCGTAAACTCGATATCTCAAGAAGGGAAACTACGATAGTTCTCAAACTTGGTACATAGATGCCCCGATTGTTTTTGGTGAAGGTCAAAGATCACCTGGGGTCACGGGGTCAAAACCTGAAAACCATGTTAACACCATATCTTGATGCAGGAAGCTTGGATGAAGTTAAGACGTAGTATGATGCGTTATAGTAAGAGAAAGAACCATATTTTTTGGTGAGGGTTAAAGGTCATCTGGGGTCACGGGGATCAAACTCTAAAATCCTTGTTAACACGATATCTCAAGGTAGGAAGCTTGGATGAATTTCATACTTAGTATGTAGATGCGTTATGGTAAGAGGAAGAACCCAAATGTTTTTGGTGGGAGCCAAAGGTCATCTGTTGTCACCGGGGATCAAACTCTGAAACCTTGTTAACACGATATCTCAGGGTAGGAAGCTTGGATGAATTCATACTTAGTATGTAGATGCGTTATGGCAAGAGAAAGAACCCAAATGTTTTTGGTGGGAGCCAAAGGTCATCTGTTGTCACCGGGGATCACTCTGAAAACCTTGTTAATACGATATCCCAAGGGAGGAAGCTTGTTTGAATTGCATACTAGATGCGTAATGGGAATAGAAAGCATGGAACTAAAATTTTTTAGCTCTATGTAGAAAGACTTCTATTGCTTTTGGTGGAGGTCAAAGGTCATCTGGGGTCACCAACCTGAAAACCTTGTTAACACCATATCTTCCGGTAGGAAGCGTAGATGAATTTCATACATTGTATGTAGATGCGTTATGGTAAGAGGAAAACTATTGTTTTGGGTGGGGGTCAAAGGTCATCCGAGGTCACCTGGTGTCAAACTGTGAAAGCCTTGTTGACACGATATTTCGAGGTAGGAAGCTTGGATGAACTCATACCTAGAGAAAGAACTTTTGTTTTGGTGGAGGTCAAAGATCATCTGGGAATCACCGGTAGTCAAAACCTGAAAATCAGTGACCAGTGACTGAAAGAATGAGAAAACATGGCATTTCTTGAAATATAACATACATCATCCAAACCTCTACGTATTTTCGCATTCTGGTATTACTTATAGATGTTTCTATATTTATTTGTTTAACTTGCTTTGTGATATATTTAAACTAAATGAAGTGAAAGGAAATAAATACTGAGGCGTAGATCCCAGGGGGATGGGGATATCCATAGCCACCCCCTATATCTGACTCGGGGGATGGCCCATATAATCATTCCCCAGTGTTACAGTCAACAGATACGTGTATGATGGAATGCACATTTTATTGTTCCTTTTCGTTGGAAATTCTCCAATCTCTGTTTCATTTTCTATCACGAATGTTTCTAAAACTATCAGAATTTAAGCAAATCCTTTACAAACTATCAAAATGTTCGCGCACCCCACGCGCCTCAGACCTGACCTCACTGTTATTCTTATTATCAATAACTTCTGATAGCAACTTTTGGAGAAGCACAGCTGCAAACAGTTGAAAGTTTAACAATTACCTGGTAAAAGACTGGCTTATGGAAGTGACATGTAGTTTTAATGGCAATTGAAAGTGTCCCCATGCAGAGCCTGAATGCAGGTTTTGTCATGGAAATCTTATTTAATGAAAAATTTCGGCGCACTTCTCGCGTATTCGTAATCACGGTTTGCACTCCATGTCATGACCACTATTAAGGTAATAATACATGAAACTATTCTGATCACAACACTATCCGAATGACAAAGATACATCTCCAAACATCTGTGGGGATTCTCGAAACAATATGGGATTTTTCAGTCTAATCTGTGGCATGATGTGGAAGGTTGAAAGTACTTATTTGCCGTTACACATTTTTCAAAAAATTTTGACAAGCGCTTCACTCACAGCGGCACAGCCATTATCGGTATGTTAGGTGACTGTTAATACACTTCCGAAGAAATAAGCATTCTAAAACGCGCTTATTAGTCCTTCACCCCTTTTGCCACTCCTATCAGGGAGGTCTAATATCCCCTACCAGCACTTTTACTCTCCCTCCCTCTCATTCCATATTGCTGGAAGCTGTTCGTCTGGATTTTCATTCAAAATTAGTAACAATACGATAGTTGTAAATTACTCGGCGTCATACCCTATATTATCTTTTGGATGTCACGTGGTACGCATTACGTCATCGCCCCATTTAACTTAATTAATCCAAGCTTCCAGGAGGCCCTATACAGGCCATTACAAGACCTACAAGCTGGCTTAAGATCAGTAGCGCCGCAAGGTTTAGGTGACTGGGGGACCAACAGATGATGTCATACTGATACCTCAGTTCCTCCAAATCTCCGGAAATTGCTCCTGCGTTTTTTTATGAGTCCCTGCATTTTTATACAGCAGTTTTGATCCCTTGATTGTAACTACATAAAGATGGCAACCTGGACCCCTCCCCTTGAGAATTTTTTGTTAAATTAAAGGCAATAGGCAATCATCCTAAACTTTACTTTGAAAAATCAGCAAACTCTTGCAAATTTCCTCTTAATGCATTACAAGCACCTCTGGTAAAGCGAGGAGAAAATCTCCTTGAATTTTACAATTCTCTAACAAAAATATTGTCACATGATTAGAATAGGCCATTCATGAACTAAAGTGACGGGGCATACTAACTCTAATCGGGGTGATTGCATTTTCCGTTTAAGGTCTTTTAGACCAAAATGGTGCTATCTTTGGGATAATTTTTGAACTGAACATATATGGCTGAAAAATGTCCATAATTCAGTGAATGCTAAATTTTCGTAAGGTGAAAGAGGATATATGTCTATTAAGAGAAAGATACGTTGTCAACAAACCTCCTGAGGTCTCCCCCCCCCCCCTGGCTATTTTACTGCCTTCTCTTCACTGAAAGTTGTTACCCAAAATACATGCGTGTAGTCCACAGAAACATTCTTGGACTATTACGGAATATTTCCTCTCATTCTTTGTGCATTATGAAAGGGCATCTAAGGCTAGCAGATACCTCCAAATTCAAAATCCAGCTCTCTGGGATGACCATATTAGTTGGTCCCTGTCTTTTTAAGTTTAACAGGACATCGTTACTCTTGTACAATTTTAATCCAGTGCAGCTTATCAATGAGTTTTGTGCTCAAAATAGCATTTCCTAAATGTATAAATATACCAATACCTAAAAATATTACCTCTCAAATTGACCCTTCCTGGCAATTCTGATACATAAAAACCCACATCTTTGATATTTTGAATGACCTTATAGGGTCTTTTTGGTTTCTTAGACCACGGCTAAGTACTGGCAAGAATATGATGACAACACTGGATCATAAACTGAAGCTACAGGAGAATGCCGATGTACAATTTGTGCACACACTTGTTTGCTCGGCGGATCGAGACCTCATGACTTTAAACCAATCAGGCCCTCAGCCAGACATGGTATCGAAGGGTGGCAAAAAATCCGGGGGGCGTGATAAACTACATGCATTAATTATTTTCGGCGCACATCCAAAATACCCATAGTAAAAGTTCTCATTATTAATTCCTTCAGTTGGACACGTATCAAATTAACTGTCCAAAAGTCCCCTGGAACCCATGCGGTCAGTCATCACCCTCAACACACAAGCTAAATATGGACCGATTGTTTGTCAGAGAAAAGGACATTGTGGTCAATTTATGTGTATCCAAGACCATTGTAATATTTTAACGGAATGTTTTATTCCAACTTCTACAATGATGTAAATGCCACAAGGAACCAGAGGTCTTTACCATGGTCTTCCCAAGGGCGTGGATCCATCTCCAAAAGTGTTTGTGTGTGTGTGTGTGGGGGGGGGAACTTTTCACCATTTTCGAATCGCTGTCCTGGGGAGGAGGTTCCCCTCCCCTCTGGAAAATTTTTGCTCACGTAAGATGGGGTAGATGCAAAATGGTGCTACTTTTGGTGCTAAATTTGAATTGAATATATCACCAAGAATTTTTACTTTTTAGGAAGTTTTTTTTTTCATTTTGCTTGCTTAAGTGAATTTTTTACTCAGTCCTTGGGGTAAATGAGAACTACATTTCGTGAAGTGAGTGAACAGTAAATTGTTAGAATTTTCACTATTTACGAATCGCTGTCCTGAAGAGGGGGTATCCTCCTCCCCTTTGAAGAAAATATCGGAAATTGGAAGGTGTCTGTATGGCAAATGATGCCATATTTGGGTGAAATTTAGCCTTTAATGTGTAGTGCTCAATTCGTAATCACAGTTTTAGTTTTCATCATTTTTGAAAAAGTGGGGGGGGGGGACTTTTTGGCGATGTCCCTCTTCCAAAAAGTGAGGGGGACGCATCCCCCGTCCCCCCATGATCCAAGCCCATGACCACAAAGGCAGGCAATTGAACCTTTCACCCTTGAGTCAGGCTTTCGAGCTCCCTTTGTGCTGAGACATACATGTTAGCGTGCCCCTTAATGCCCCTACTCTGAAAAATGTGGTCATGCCATCGGAAGATGACTTTTTGCATTCAAAAGTAAGTTCGAAACATTTAAAATAAGAAGGGTATAAATCTATATTGCCTCTACTCGGTTTTATATTTAGGCAACAAGCAGGGGCGTCCCTAAGGATCGATGAGTGGGGCGACTTTTTCTGTCTTGAAAAGCTAAATTGTACAATGTACAGTCGTGTGCCCATTTTTGTATAACCGAGTAACGGCGGTTGGCACCGACGGTATTTTGTTGCAGACACCTAGACCTTCAAATCTGAAACTACGCATGGACTCGAGTTTGGACGTGCTCGGCTCAAGCGTAGGGTCTATCACCTTCAAGCATCCACACAGAAATAGGAAGGAATGTTGTCCTTCCCTTAGTATATCCAAATTAGAAATATTCGTGAAATATTGAAAACTAAAGGTGCGCAGAAAACCGATCGGGTACTTCCGTATGAAGCCGACCTCTCATATCATTTGATTTTTCTTGTTCTCTTATGTAGGGAAACTCCCTTCAGAAAATAAAGCAAATATTCCTTCATCTCCGAATATTGAATGAAACTTTGAACAAGTAGCCAAAGGTTACCCCATCAAATGGTGTTTTTTACGTTCAAACGACAGTTCGACATACATTCACCTCATTTTCGTGCACAATCGCAGGTAACTCTTACGCCCTTTCAAATCTACCGTACTACCAGCTGACTCAAAAAAATATGGCCTTCGAAGCTACCGTAACATCAAAAAATGCCAGGAGAATACATCGTCCATCGGAAGGGGGACGTAACCCTGCAGTGTAGGAAGTCCGCGGGGGGGGGGGATTTTTTTTTACTAAAATTCTACCTGCGGGACAGGGGAAAATCTACACTTTTACAGTGCCATTACTAGTTTTAAATGGATAGGCTTACTTTCCGGAAGACAAAAATAAATGATAGCGCCATCCCTAGGCAAGAAACATAAAGATCATGCGCGTCCATTACCTGTGTACCTAAAGTCTAGATTTACAAGAGTATATACCCTCCCCTTTGGAAAATTCAGCCTTTGGAAGAGGGCAGAGATTCAAAATGGTACTATATAATTTTGACACATTTTGAAGCATTTTCTCTTTTTGTACCTCAACCGGCTTTTTTTTCACGCATGACGGCCACCAGGCGGCACCTGTTGAGCTCCTGGATCCTCCACTGTTTAAAGTGGTGGTTACAATATCACTATGAAATTTGGGAAAATGAGCTCAGCCTTAGTAGAAAGTAGTCCTAGCCTATCAGCCTCTAGTTCAGTTTCTAATGTTCTAAAGTTAGGCCAAATCCCGTGTTGTTTCTGTTTCGTGATTACGGTGGTGTTAAACTTTGTCAAGTGCAATGTTTTAGTCAAATTCCATGTTCCACCCCGTTTCTTTTGTCGAAATAATCTATCATTAATGAATACAAAACAGCAGGGGGCATGTTTTCTTTGAATCACTATACCTCATTTGTGTTCATGATTTTTTAAATCTTTGTTTTCACTTTTTGTTTGTTCATGTTGGTTTTTCGTGAGAATGTCAGTTATTGTAACTTTTCCGTTTTCCTCTATTATTGTTTACTGTTTTTAAGTATCACGAAGAACTTACCGCTCAAGCTATATATATATATATATATGCGTTGGACTTACAAAAGCTTTTCTTCTTATCTTTTACCTTACAGAAATTGAACTTTTTTCTCCTTTGAAAAATCAAGCTTTGATGGTATGGGTTTGTGTTTGTGGGGAGGGGAATGCAAATGGCTCCTGACAATGTGTCTTACAAAATGACCTGCTCTCTTTTATAAGGGAGGTTATATTGTATTGCAATCGTCGGAGAAATGATAATGCGAATGGGTTATGGAACTTACTGCAAAGACAGAAGCGGATCTACGACTTTTTGTCCTTTTGTTTCATTTGTATTTATTTTTATGGGGGGGGGGGGGGGGGGCTCTGGTCTTTTGTCACAGGCGGCCATACATGGCATATGTATGAGAGCACTACAGTTAATTCAATTATAATAACATCGAATAAATCTTTGGTTGCGAAAGCAGGCAGACACTCAAGGCCCTCTCCTGAAAGAACTTTCAACTGCGTGGTTGGCCTCCATGATTATTTAAAATTTCCTTCTCTTTCATGCATAGGTGATTGGAGCAGGGAGTTGCTATTTGATAACCCCCTGATTGGAGTGCAACACCATTTCTGCCATATCCTTAGGGTGCTCACAACATGACGATGAGCACAGGCATAAATCCGGGGGTGGGGTGGAGGATATGTTCCTACATTTTGTTGGAGATGCTCACATTAACTTTCCCAATTATTTCTAAAGTAACTTTGGGGACCTGAATCTACTCCAATACTTTCTGACAAGAATGTAAGATACTGACGATGAGGATGTTCAAATGCAAGTGATTCAAGGTGTAGCTTCAGAGTTACAGACACATTGGATGGTACTTGTTGCTGAAAACTTCTCTAAAAATGAATTCCACTCGAATATAAACCAATCAGTGTAGCTTACTGGGGAATATTAAGAGATCTAACTCGAGCTTCTTTGCTTTCTTAATTTTGGTCGTTTGCAGAGAAAATTGTTACAGAGGTTTCTACCATGGATAGGGCTAAGATAAGAAGATTTGCATCCCCAGCTGCCCCATATGTCAGTGAGCCCACTCTAAACATATTTACCACTAAAGTTCGAAGAAGAACATACGCGTGGCGGCGCAAATATGGTAGAGAGGGTCTCCCAGTCAAACCTGTGATAAGACCTCCCTCCGGCGCTTTTTAATTTGCTACAGCTGCTGGTGATTTATTTTTTAACTGGGCGTCCTCCTCCTCCTCCTCCTCCTCCTCCTAGGTTCATCTCACAACTCATATGAGACGGTAGGTCTAATTAAGGAGTTGCTGGACTATTTATTACAAAGTGTTAAAGCTGATTATTTTGGTAATATGAAGTCTCGGTATTGAATCTGCACTGACACGTCGGTTGAAGGCACTTCAGAAATATTAATGTTATTCTCTCCTCGGTTACTCTTGCACCAGTGTACGGTCCTGAACTATCTGCCCTGAACGTGGCGTGCGTCTATTTTATTCCTCACTCACCACTTTCTGACCTTGACTATTTTCGTCATTTTGAAGTTTCATTTATGTTAATGTAAATCTTCTTCAGGTCCAGTTAGTATACGACTCTAGGAACTACAGAAGGCTCTGGCATGCTGCCCTCAGTCAAGCCTTGCTCTCATAAGCTGTTCGTACAAGTCGCTAGTTTACGGAAGCCGAGAACTTCGTGGGTGGGAACAATCTGACATGCCCTCTATTGATCGTTGTCCGTACCATATTTTTCGGTAATTCTCCACTGAATATGGGAGGGACAAAACCAAAACAAGTGAGGGGGTACTCAAAGAAATAAAGATCACACCGTGTATATTTCAAGACATCCTACAAATAAATGGAACTTTCCGAATACTATTATGTAAAAGAGTATATAATACATGGCGCTATA
>WURT03063953.1:0-13731 GCA_009936505.3 Holothuria glaberrima | reverse complement strand
TATTATACGCTTGGTGGAAGAGATGGCATTTGAGAAGTTTCTTAAAGGCAACAACTGTCTGTGCAGATTTGATGTGACTTGGAAGAGAATTCCATTCACACATTCCCCATAATGCACTGGGTTAAACCTCTATGTTCCGACGTTTCTATAGTCCGAATATGTGCATGAAGGACAGTGGTAGGATGGCGGCTTGTTCTAACCGAACCTTTTCTCTAACACTAACCTCAATGCAGCACAATGCGGAACAAGAGACGTCCGAATAGAGAGCTGTTCCCATGCACACTATATCTCTAGACACTATACCTCTAGAAAAGTTATATGCTTTGAAAATAAGTACCTTTCAAACGCTACATGCTACTGAGAAGCCGTTTTCAGCTTATAAAACAGAAAAATTTCTTCATTTTTTGAAATCGTTGAATTAAACCCTTGGCAAACCCCTCTAAGCTAGTGATCAAGACCTATAGTATTTGCACATAGCATTAGTCAAGCAGTCTTTATGTCAGAGAAAGACGTGCAACTTTTACACTCGGGACATATATTTAAAAAAGGTTTTTTTGTAGCGCAACAAGAAAATGTTATTTAATATCAGCGGATCCAGGGGCGCAATAGGCGCCCCACCCCTAATTGGCCGTCATGCGTGAAAAAAGGAAAGTTGAGGCTAAAAAAGGAAATGCTCCAAAAAGTGTCAAAAATAGCACCGTTTTGCATATCTGCCCTCTTCCCAAAGCAAAAATTTCCAAAAGAGGAGGGGGGACAACCCTCCCCTTAGACTCCTCCCCCGGGACAGCGATCAATCTCATCTTGCGCCCCTTCTATTGAAAATTTCTGGATACGCCCCCTGAATGTTGAACACATGTGCTCCAGAAAGTGTGTCTGGTGGTGATGTCAAATCGTATTTAAATCATCCTAGTAAAGGGTGACGTCAACGGCTTTTAAATGCAAATACGAAATATGATTGACAAAATGCTTTGGATGAAGGTCTTCCGTATCGTTTGTATTTTACAAAATTAGACTGGTAGTTAGGTCTAAACGACACTTTACATATGACGTTGATGAGTTGCTGACTTTGTTAAAATAACTGCGAACTGACAAAAGACTCCATGAAATTGATCAATTTCGAATGAGCTCCCCGTAACAACGGTATGTTTAAAGGGTATAAGCAGTGACCACTAACTTACTTTGAAACAACGGCAAATAGGCTGTCTTCTTTTTTCTCTTCCAAGTATCTTTCATGATATTTCAGGACTCACGTTTCAAACTCAAGGTATACCAAGGACTTTCTCCTTGTAAATTTCACAATTTAGTGAGAAAAATAGTGTCACATGATTCTCAAGAGCCATTCATGAACTTCGGTAGACTACTACACTAATGACTGCAGTTTCCCTAGGTTGTCTAGTGACATTGAAATACCATACGGCGGGCTATCCAAATAGACAAGTTTATGAGTGTCAGACATTTCAGCCGACCTGCTTTTCATTCACAGGTACTTGCAGTGGATCTTTTGACGTTACGTTTGACTGGGTGAGGCCATCGAACAACGGCCGAAAGACGGTGTACAGTTCTTACTTTATGAGAGGGAGATGGGCATGGCTCTACGACAACTCAAATCAACGTCCACGCAACGGTGACCCGCGTGCCATTAGTAGTATATTTAGCGGAGTGCCAAGTGACCTTGATGTAGTTGTTCAGATACGACCCAAAAGAAACGGAAACCACGGTTTGGGTGATAACAGAAAAGACCTGTACTTCTTTAAAGGTAAATAAAGTTTATTAAGACGTTGGAGCCAATGTAATTTTGGAAAAGAGGATACGTTCCACATTTACATTAAACCAAATCCATGATTCTTATAATCTGCTTAGCGCCTCTTTGGCTGCCGTCCCCTTGGGCTGACGCAGGTTTTTGGTAGTGACGAACTGAACGAAAAAAGTTAGTCCACGTATGATTGTAAGTGTATTGGGTTTAGCTTACATTTACAAGTGTGAGCAAAGGAAATTTCAAATGGTACAGTATAAGGGTTTTGACAACAGTTGAATAAGAACCTTACAAATTCAAATGCTCATTAGTTTCCCTGGATATGTGATTATACTTGGTACCACATGAACCGACTGATCAGAAATTTGTGTGAAATTGACCTTTGAATTCCCAAATATACGAGAGGTTTGCAACTCTGCATGGCGGGAAAGACTGCTACAACCGTGCTGGGTAGCCTGAACCTGATCCATATCATACTAGCCTACTACTAATGCAACAGTTACGCAAAAAAAAAAAAAATTGTTGTAATAGCAATAAATTTCAAAGACGCCGTATGCCTCCGGCTTCATCACCGTTGCAATTTCTTGCATAGACTTGCGGAAACCAGACGCTGATCTTACACATTAACGTCACGCGACTTTACTAGTGGGGGGAGGGGGGGTAACCACGTAATAGACTCATTCACTGTTTACAAACAAAGACGTCACTGCGTGTCTGTAAAAGAGCCTGTAAGGCGCGATTACACTGTCGTCACAATGCAAAGTAGATTCCAATTCGTCTACTTTCTGCGTGCACTCGCACAACCTTTTACACGCGCAACACCGAACTTACACGCATGTGTCCTTGCGCATGCTCTGTGCCAACCAATGCCATCCAGTGACGTAACCGTGATTCTAACACCTCTAACCATCCGTTATTGAGAATCCTGCATTCTGATTGGTTAAACACTGACCTGTTATTCTGCAACACACAACTTACGTAAAGACTTTGGATAGGCGCCTGTATCGATATACAGATTTACAGATGTAAACACATATTTCCGATGACAAAATAGCATAAGCATCTTGTCTGATTCGGTTTAACGTATAGGTTCTCGCTATTGGAGGTTGAACCACAACGAAGCTCAGGTGTACGAGACAGACCCGGACACGGGCGTGTACTACGGCTCAAGTGGCCGTTTGATACGAGACGGGTGGCCTGCACTTCCAGGACAATCAGTCCGCATTCCCGATAATCTTGATGCGGCATACTTTGATCAAAGGGATAACAACATCTACTTCTTCAAAGGTTCACTGGTATGTTTTAAGTTTCGTTAGTAAATATATGACACATGACATCCAAAGTTGATTTTCTTGCATTTCTTTGAACCATGTAACATCAACGCATACTTTGGAGGCTATACCATTGAACACTGAAAAGTGGAAGAGAAAAACAAACTTTCGGTCTTCTGTCGACTTCAAAGGAGACTTTAATCATTGCTGAATGCACACAAGGAATTATGGGAATTGGGAGTTTAAAAATTAGGTGACGTCACGGTATTGTTTATACTCCCAGTTCCCATAATTCCATGGTTGCGTTTTGCAATGATCAAGTCCCATATTTGACAAAAGACATGAAATGAGGATAACAAAACATTTTTGTCCCTTTTTTGAACAATTTTCAGGTGAGTACATTTTAGTAAAGTGAGCAGATGGTTAATCTATATTGAAAGGGGCTGACTAGTTGACCCAATGTATCAAATCTAGCATTTGTTGAAACTGGTTTTGGTTCCTCCCATGAAAACTTTTAATTTCTGTTGGCTGAAAGAAAGATAGGAACACAGCTTTGTAGTAAGTGACGAAAAATGGGAGGCTGTGAGTCAATGGGAACCCCCCCCCAACATACACATACACACATACACATTTCCCTGTTCCCCATTTAAAGAGATATGCCATGAAGGCGACTCTGAATTAAGAATGCCTAGTAACCTTGTTAAACATTTCAGTGTTTTGAAAATATGTCTTTCTTCCCTAACATCGAGGAAGGGAAAATAATTCCCCTTTTCTGCCAATCGTTTCCTTGGCCCTGCAGTCCCATGTAGTTTCGTAATAACGCATTCTCACACCTCACTGAAACTGAAACAAGAATTACAATGGTAAAGATTTACATTAAGTAATGACGATACGCTTAAGACGTCAATACAAAACCAAGCCGGTACCTGAAAATGCAGGAACATTTGCATAAGCTTAATGGTCGAAAACAAAATTTAAATACATTTATCTCTTTGAAAAGAAACCTTTGCCTGCACCAACTAACAAAATATTCAGTATAAGTACCATTCGGGATCATTTTCTAGTTTGGTCGTACAGAGACGGGGGGGGGGACACTCTTCTAGGCCCTCTTGCCTATGCCATTTGGATAATAGGTGATAGTAAGGTGTTATGGTGCTTCTTATTCTAACCCAACCTTTTCACAGAGAGCAGTATCCAAAACTGAGCTGTACCCCGATGGGTTTCCGCGTATACGTATGAGGGTCCTTAAGTGCAATTTCGTGCAATATTTGAGTAAATTTTAAGGAAAATTACAGCAAATGTTGGACATTTTTACACCGGGAAAAATAAGGGGTTTTTGGTCTTAACTTGAGGGGGATGAGGAAGTATACTTCCTCCCCACCATATTTTTGACTTGGGCTGTAGCTCCAACCCCCTCCCCTGCTCCCTACGTCCTTAGTTTGGTGTTGGATGGTTGGTAACGTGACCGGACAAATTCGGCCCCCGGGGACTGTTTCCACCAGACGATTTCCACCCGGGACGATTTTCCCGTCCCGGGCAATTCCCACCCGTAACACTAAACCCCTCACACAAATCCCTCAAAATAGAATTTAAATTTACCCGGTTGGGAATTGTCGGAGGGAAAATTTCCGGGATGAGTTGTCCCGAGTAGTTGTCGAGGGGAATTCTCCGGATGTGAATTCTCGGGAGAGTTGTCCGGGCACATAGGGTACTTTCAAAGAGGTAGGCAGAATCTAGGAAGTTGTGATTGCCGAAATTTTGTATTGCTATGCCATACACTTAAATTGGTTATCTTCTAGTTACTAAATCACAAATCTCTACTTAAAAATACCGCTAATTTGTTTGTATACTATGGCGATGAACTCGCTATAATACAATCTATTGGAGTTGACAATTTATAAAAGTTACAACTGTTTCTGACGTACTTCGTCCAAAAATAATTCCAATCATCAATAAGCTTCATCCTCTTTTCCAAATTTTAACAGGTTTATGCTTACGACGTTGAAAACGGTGGATGTTGCACTCCTGGATACCCTCGACAGATAAGCCAAGCATACCCCAGTAGATACAACTCTCACAGTCCTCTGCCGGATAATATTGACGTAGCTTACTATTCCGTCAAGAACCGAGCTCTTTATTTTTTCAAGGGTGAGGATTACTGGGAAAACCAAACTTACAACCCTAGTTTAAGTACAGTTGAAAACAAGGTAGGACCAAGTGCGAAATGGAACACAAAATGGAAGGATATTTGTGACGTAGAATAATCTCTCGCAGAAAATAATGTGGGTTAGTCGCCTTTCTTAGAATGATAGCCTAATGCTTAACTAATTAAATGGAAATGGTAAGCTCCTCAAATGCCATAAAATAGCCTCATCGTTTACTGAACTTTTTCTCTCCAGTCCCAACATGAAAGAAACTGTATTTTGAATCTTTCTCTTAAATGGTGGGGTCGTTGGCAATCTATAATTGCCCGAAGAAATAATACGCAGTCACTGCTGTGAGAAAGACAGTGACGTGGCTGGATGTATTGGAGTGGGCTAGTGATGGAGGAGATTACGAACGGGTATAGGTGGATTTACCTTCAGGGGACCCGTAACCTATTGTGTGAAGGGGGGCCCCCTTTCGGGTCAGTTGTGTATTAATATGAGCGTGCATGGAAATTTTATCGGGGGGCTCGTAACCTATAGGTTGCCTCGATTACTGGGTAAACCCCGCTATGCGAACGGGTAACTCTAAACTGTAATTTGCCAGGGTGTTGGTGTAAGTAGAAAGTTGATATTTGACTCAGTGTCTAAAATAACATAACAGTTGAGTGCCAAATACATATTTAGTAATCTGCAGTTTATTATATGATATATTTAACTGTAACAGAAAACATTTTTAAAGATATGTTTTCGATAAGTTTCCTTGACATAACAAGATAAGGTCTCAATAGCTACTTTTTATCTCAAGAACTAGTTTTTGGAGTTTGTTTAAAAACAAACACATTCACGTAGATTTCATTTTACAGTTATAATCTGGTAGACTTACACCAGGCAGGTATTTTTCATCACTAGTAAAAAGTCAGTAATATGAATTTTTGAAATAAATATCATGCATTCTAACCAGGTGTCTTCTTCATGACATCGTTCGCACATCGCTCTTGTCTCATTTAATGAGGACGCATGTCAATTAATAAAACTTAAATTTTATGTACAAAATTTAACGAGAACAGGAATTTGGTTGAGGTTGCAGAGGGCGTTTTCAAAGTAGTTTCAATCAGCGTTATGCTGCTTCGGAATAATCCATCAATCCTACTAAGGTCTGAGCGCAATAAAGTGAAAATGTTCTCAACATTTGGGTTGTAGAGGCTGGTAATGCGTTTTTTATCAGAAACGCTCAGTGTACATTTCTTCTTAACCCTGGCACAAGCAGCAGCATTAATACAAATTCTAAGAGAGGCGACTAGTACCTGTCCATAAATACCGACTTACATACGATTTACTAGATTAAGACATAATTATTTATTCACTTATAAAATAATCCAAAGAGACAAATTTCAGGGACGGAAGACCATGGTGAATACTTACAACATAACGATGACTTGTTTTATGATGAAACTGAATATGATAATGTATTCATACAAAATGTTTTCATACATATGTATTCATAAAACATGCAGGGAAATTTTTGTGATCGTGACAAAAGTTATCAGCGAAAAAAAAATAAATTTCAGTTATAATAAAAAAGAAGATAGCGACAAAATAAGAAAATGTTTTAATTACTAATCTTAAGTACTATTCTGTATCAAACTTCGGTTAAAGGATTTTATAAAGTCTAACTAGTTATAAATTAAGCAGTCTAAAATTAGGCTACAAGTTTTCTTAACGTTCTTGGGAATACTAAAACGCAAGATCCTAACAGGGTTAAAGCAGGGGTGCGTACAAATATTTTAGCTGCCTTAAGGAGGCCACAAATTTTGAGTTAAGCTAAGTGTCACAGACATAGCTTGTAGTATTGATAATAATTTGATATAGTGATTGTGTTATAATATGAAACGTGAGATGCTGTACGTGTATAAATTGTATGAAAACGGGAAGAACGGGAAAGTTTACTCGCCGTCAGAGCAGAGTTGCTATCTAGATAAATACCAACTCCCTGGTCAGAATCAAATTGGCATGTACTTAGCCAAGTCTTTCGTGGCAGGGAGTTGCTAAATAGCAACTCCCTGCTCGTGGTGTCCTCTGTTCTCTCTGCATAGTCGTTTGCACTGTACCGATCTTTTGATCAACACGCCCTCTATTGGCTGCTTATTGGTATCTCACAGAGGGTGCGTTTCCAAGCCAACCGTTAGTGTTAGCTTTTGATTGACAGGTCTATTCTGACGTCACCCGAATGACGTAATCGCCACGGTAATCAGTGATGTGATTATCTAACAGAACTAACAACGTCAACTGGTTTTTAGTTCTCTTAGAACAAGGCCCCGCCTTCTTACAGTTGTCTAAAACTCAACCAGAGATACCAATAAGCAGCCGATAGGGGGCGTGTTGATCAGAAGATCGGTAGAGTGCACGCCTATGAAACTATGTGTGTGATTAATTTAAATGGTATTCTTATTTTACATATCAATGTTATCCTATGGATCGATGTGAGTTGCATTTTAAGCTGATATCAGTCTTGAATAACTAACGATCAAGGCGATCATTTTAAGTATAAATTGCTTCCAGAACGAACTTATGAATTGAATTCAAAATAGGATAGCACGATCTAGTTAATTAAAGACTTTATTTTGTGTACAAATTAAATATAGTTTTATAGAATTGTTCAATAGTGCGCATTAAATTTTTGTAACATACAGAGTATATTATTTATGAAACTAATGTTACGACAAAGGCTTGGTATTTTCATAATATTCTTGTCGGCTTTGTGGCCAAATTGGTGTAGTTAGTGGGATTTTGACATTGTCGTCCATAGGATTAGTGAAGATTTTGACATTGTCGTCCATAGGATTAGTAAAGGTCAACTAACTTGGATTATGACTTGATGCGCCAACCAATTTCTAACATTTTGTTTAAATTAAACTTTAGAAAGAATGAATAGAACGAATTTTTGCATTTCGGGTTTTTTCAAATCATTTTGAAGTTCCAAACTTAGGCACAGATATCAATCGGTTGTGCTTTGACTCGGTATTCTCTTCATATTTTAAGAACACCGCAAAATGGTAGCACGGGTCTTACTAATAATTGTAGGGGTACGAGACGGGGGATGGGGCCCCATACAATTCGAGCAGAACATTTGTGCAAACTCGGACACTTTGCATTAAAATGTCAGGCAAAAATACTCAGCTCCCCATTGAAAGGAGCCGAGTGCGCTTATGCCAATAAGTAGGATAATTTGCTATTTCACGTACTCTCACGTACTTGATACCGAGTTTTCTTCCATTTGCAAGGCCTTTGTATTTTAAAGTGTTTCTATCGAATTTGGCCTGTGATCTAGAAGACTGTGCAGTATGCAAGCAAGCCTGTGGTCTGGGGGGGGGGGGCAAGCGGTCTCGTCTCTTGAAAAAAATCGTCCTCCTAGAAAACTAAAAATTGTCATTGTCTATAATGCATTTCAGTTTATCCCTCCCCCTAAAAGAATATACTCCCCCTAGAGGCTATTTCTCCCTCTTCAGCAACTTCAGCAACTAGGCTACGGGCCTATCTGCAACTTAACCGGAGTGGGAGGCCGTTTGACTTTCGGGGACGATTGCTTTTCTTCGAATGTTCAGTCCGGACAACTGCAGTCTTTCACCAAGAATAAACTAACTAACAAACAATATGCTAAGGAAGCTTATGACTGTTGTTAAGAAACAAGTTTCTCTGACCATCCGTATAATTTGCGGTTCTTCAGTAGTAACTAACATCACAGGTCTAAACATTGCCGTTGTCAACCTTTTCTCTTCATTCACAGTAAATGCTGTTGATGTTTAATCCTAAGATGGTGCCACCTCTTTCCTGAGTTGCCTTATTATAACTATAGTATTGACCTTATGCATATGACGTCACAGAGCAGAAAGTATTCCCCCGTTTGGAGGCAAGCGCGTATCATTGCAAGTTACACCAACAAATGCAAACAGCTGGTTTATTAACCAATCGCATACGCGCTTAAATCTACTACACGTGCGTGCGAAGTCTATTCCGTGCGTACCATGCACTTCGAAGGAGGCACAAAGGGTTAGGACCAATCAGGGTTACGATTAAGGTTAGGGTTAGGGTTTTAGTCAATCAGAGTTAGTCATAACTGCATGCATATGCATGTCTCAAAGCGTTCAGATACTCCCATACGAAAGCGGGAGGCACTGTGCCACCCAATTTTTGGAAAACCTCAAACTTCAGGCAGAGTCTGTGGAAATTCGAGCAAAGTTTTTCTAAAATCCTAAAAGATTCTGGCCAAAAGAATTGTGCCCTTCCCAATTCAAATGATCCGGCATGCGCTTGTGCCCGTGAGTAAAAGACGTTCCCTTCCGCGATTGAGAAAAAAATTGGAACATCGTTTATACGTTACCCTCGATAAACTTGGGGCGCTACTAGATCTCAACAGCACGACGCCATTGAGGGCCACTAAGAGCCGCTGACCCTTGCCTTATGCATCTGTAAGAAATAAAATTGTTATCTGGTTTTAAACGTTGCACATTGAATCACACCCAACAGGCAAATAAAATGACATGGCAAGTTATTACAGCAATCTAAGCAAATTTTCTTAAGAAAATTTAGTTCTGTTTGGAGGTTTTCTAAGAATATGAATGCCTCAGCTGCCGTTATGTTATCTCACCTTTTTCAGCAATTATAAAACAATTTTATATGATTACTCGTTTTTAAAATTTTTTCAAAGGGCATATTGTACAGGTTTTAAGTATTCATTACTTGGTCTCAAGTCGAAAACAATTTATATGTAAAAAAAGGTATCTAAATAAACTATTCTGTATTTAATGTTCAAAGTGCTTGTTGTTTTATATTTACGGAGTACTACCCTCAATAGATAAAGCAGAGACGGCGGGGGGGGGGGGGGGAGGTTGCGCAGTGTCCTTACTTTTTAATACAACAAAGGTAATTCAGAGACACATAGATAACCTCCCCTCTATTGAAAGCCTAGGACTGAAAGAGCAGAAAATAATGCAAAAAACCAATTTTCAGTATAAAACAGGCTTATCACAGGGATATGAGGACGTCTTAATGTTCTCCAAAGCAGCACGTTCATTACAAAGTACTTCATAGGTTTATGCATGGTATGAACACTGCATGCGCATATATGAACCTCTACGGTCATTCATCCTACCGTTTTTACATCCTTTTCACCCTAAATCAACTAAATAAATAAAAAAAAAATATTTCCATGACAAAAGTTGTCATGCAGACTCGGCACCTAGATACTTCCAATGTATTTGCCAATTAGATACGGTAGTAGCGGAGCGAGAGAATTCGGTCAGAGGGGGCGAGATTGGTCTGTAGGGGGACGTTGAAGTTGGTATATACCCTATACCTCAATACGATACAAACCTAAAAAGGGCACCGACATGTGATTTGAGTCCGTAAGGGGAAAGGGCAAACGACCCCCTGACTATATGGACTCTCCGCCACTACAATTAGAGGGCGTCCTTTGCCTGATAATTCGTGAAAGGGGTTCAAATTTTTAAAATACGTCTTCGCTGAATTACTCTGTTTCGGGTTCTTGCAATGTTGTGCTCCTCCGTTTATCACTCCTATCCAAACGAACAATCTAATTGTAAAACCCTCACCGATGATTAACGTGAATACGTTTAAGACAGTACTGATTGATAATAAGTACAACGAAGAGATGAGGCTGGACGAGCGTGAAAATTAGTTTGCAAAGGATTTGCGAAAGATTTGATAGTCTTAAACAACTTGTTACAGAAATTGGTTAAAATAGATCGATCCATCAGTCGAAAGAACACCTTACTCATGCCCCTACATAAATATATGGCTTTTATAAGTGCCTTGGGGCTCATTTGAAACTTTTGTGAAATTTCAGAAATCAATTAGGGCGGGACGGGGCCTCCCATGCCCCTCTTACCGACAACACTGGTCTATCGTCCAGGAATGAATTTCACCTTTTTTAAATTTAGTGCATTTACCATGAAATTCATATCCCTTTCTTTTCCAAGGCTAAAAGAATAGATTGAAAAACTACCTCCCCCCCCCCCCCCACAAAAACAAGGCATTGCTCATCAATGTGAGGAGCTATAATATCACCCCTACTTGCTTCAAGTTCTCTATTAGTCACATATGAAATAAATTAATCTCTTAATACCTCTCAAACTCAAATAGTAGTTGAATGTAATTTTCCACTATAATGTTTTCTTGAAGTCTTTGCTTCTCATATCTGAAATTAATTTCCTTCAAACCCTTCCTCTACAACTCGAATTTTTACGCGTTTCCACTTTCCCAGTTGAAACATACAGATAGTCAGAAACTGGTGCATTGAAATATTGTTGCGATAACTTTCCTTTAACAACCCTGTTATCTTCATCTATTAATCTTCCTTCGTGCCCAAAATCAACCAGAAATTCGTGCGATTTACTGTCAATACAATATTTAGTCTGAAAAGACGGTTCAATGCTGTATATCAATGTCCACATCTTTACAAATATCAAAAGCTTTCAGATACTTTGTTCCCGGAACGTCTTCGAACCCTACCAAAACCTAGTCCTGACTTATTCTCTGGGTACCCTAAGTCCCCGCTACCACCGAATCCATAATGCCTGCGTGTCATCCATGGGAGTGAAACCAATCACCTCGATGGAAGCTTCCATAGGTCAATGTGAAAACTTTTCTGTTGAATAACACGAATGCTGACTTTGAGAAAGTCCGCTTTGAAGAAATGTGTACTCTACAAAGCAAAAACACAATCAACTGTCGGGACAGCGACCCCATAGAATGACATACACGTGTGTTATATCCCTTCCGTCTACCTGATGAAATGGTCAAACCCCCAACTCGTTTACCGTAGACCTAAAGCACAACAACTATGAGAAACAACTATACGATTGAGCATATCTCTTCCAATATCTTTACAAAAATTGCGTACACCATGTTTATAGGTTACCTGTAGTTAATTGCAGGGGGTGTAACTCGCGCCTTAATCTTTTGGTGCCTACTGAAGAAATCAGCCATTTAATATTAGGAAACTCGGGCAACTGACTGACCGTCATAGGGGATGGCACACTTTGTTGTGTCACGCATGACGGGGCTCCTCGACACCTTGACCTCCAGCCACCATACTTTGGGCTATGTTAAAGAAAAAAAGAACTTTTCTTACACTTCTGAGAAAATAAAAAGCAAATACTTTAGAACACTTTTGTCACTATATTTCGTTTACTATGCATGAATCGTTAGTGTAGTAGAAACTCGTGCATTCCAAACGCACTAAATTACATTCTAAAATACGAACTTTTCAATTTTCCTAGGGGTCCAGTATGGTGGAAAGGGGTTTCAAACTAAATTTATTCCTAAGCGGCCGACAAAATACGGTCCCCTGATGCATAAAACGTCTTTACCTGCACTAATGGCATTGTGATGTCCGACACTAACAAACCCAAACCCATAACGGTTTTTGTGATTATCTTTTCATAACCTCATATAAAGAGTTGAAAGTATGACAAATCTACATACCAAATATGAAAAGTGTCGGTCATTCCTATCTCGAGATATCGCGATTACAAGGTTTTTGGACTTTGATCTCTGGTGACCTCGTATGACCTTTGATCTTTGCCCAAAACAATAGGGTTCTTCCTCTTGACATGACAAATCTACATACCAAATATGGAAAGTGTCGGTCATTCCTACCTTGAGATATCACGATTATAATCTAAGTGTCACAAACACACATACACACGCACACACACGCACGTACAGGTTTTTTTCCTATCAAGGAAAGGACCTCATTGTTCTTTCCTTTGTGTTTGCTTCCTTAACCCTAACCTTAACAATAGATTGTCTATTGTTCGACACCTGAGGAGCCCTGAAATCTATTGTTCTGACACCTGAGGACCTCATCTTGAATAGAAAATATCCTCACCTTGTATGAAATGCTGGGTCCACATACACACACGCACACATACACAAACACACACACAACATCACCATCGCATAGATTCCTTGCCTGCCTTCGGCAAGGAATCATAAATAAGGAACTTTAAAGAATTTGACTAAAATGGAAGGACAATGTTAATTGGCAATTTGTGAAACCTCAAGAAAACCTGACAAAAAGTTATGCTGTATTTTGGAAATAACAGGTTTCACTAGCACAAGATGCTACAAATGCAAAAGTAATGCTGCAGTTATTGTTTCCTAAGTTACCTTAAAGGGATTTTCCAGAGACAAAATTCAGTAAGTTAAAAAATGCAGAAAAGTTTTCTCTTTTAGGAGGTGAAAGCCGCATCTCAATAGCTTGCAGCGTTTGGAAGATACAAATTTTTAAAGAAATGCAATTTTTTCTCAAGATGAAGTGAATTATGAGAAATATGTGATGTCGTCGCGGCACATTACTTCGACACAGAATTGAATTTCTTTATGATATAAATGCGGCTGTAGGGAATAATTAGCAACTTTGTTTGTTATGCCCTACATATGGTGTAGATCTGTGCTAAATCTACATGGAAACATATTCAAACATTCCGACAGTATCAAATTTCAAGGACAAACAGGACATTCAATTATAAAGAAAAAC
>WURT03063952.1:0-32478 GCA_009936505.3 Holothuria glaberrima | reverse complement strand
GTCTTCGTAGAGAATATTCTTCTAAATTTGGTTAAATCGTGCATAAAGTTACCCTGTTATTTCTGGTTGAATTCACTGAAAATACAAAATTGGTTAAAGACAACAAGCGAGGATTTTCGATGGTGTGGTCGTGAAAGCAGTGTCACTGTTAATCTGCGTTGAGGCGTTCATATCTGGAACTATTTTATAAGCGATCAAACAATTAATTTGACAAACTATAAAGAAAGTCAATACAACTGCGTAACTGCTTATCATCCTTCAAGAAGAAACCTTTCAAATGTGCTGACTATTAATATTGGAACACGGTGAAGTTTAAGAAATCGGGGAAATGAAAATAGCCAAAATAACTGCGTGGCAGATGAAGAATCCTGGGTATGTTGGTAGTGATCGGGTTCATATGGAGCGGTATCACACTGTAAAAATTCATAAGCCGAGCCAAAAAAGGCACCAATTCACGTGAAAAACTGAACATATCCAATAATCGAAGCTTTAGGCTTCGATTAATTAATGGAACTAATACTTTTCCTGTACAGAGTGTGAAGCAGACTGGAACAACGTTTAACACCATGTGATGCCAACGCCTGCATATTTTTGATATTGTTTAAAGCTCAGGCTCGTACGCGGGGGGGGGGGGGTTTCGATACGTTCTTCCGAAAACTCCTTGAAATACGAACCACCTCCGTGAATTGAAGGGGTTCGATAAGTTTTTACCCCACGCGTCACGCAAAAACTGTTCAATGGACAACTTGTAAGTACTTGTAGGTAGGCGATAGCATTGTCTGATACTACGTAGGCATTAACTTGTGTTAACGTTTTTCAAAATTAGTGTTCTTAACGGTCATTGTGTCTTTTAAGTAGACCAATGGCATCTTTGTGCTTTGGATTGGGTTAATGACCGCAGATACTTTCTAGTACTGATATGTTAGGTTTTTTCATCCTTTGAGTAGACGTATTTCTGCACTTGGTTTTAAAGTTTGAGCTGCATCAGTAGTGGGACTTTTTTGTTTGTTCGACCTGGTCTTAATTCAAGTAGAGAAATCAACTCTATTAGAGGGCCTCGAAAAGAGCATCGAGGTAGCAATCTTCAAACTCGTGACTTGTTTCCAGTTCAACGTTCCTTTCCAGTTTAGTTTAAACTACGAAAACTTTTAGGTAGTGGACGCCCTTTTCTAGGCTAGGAACGGTGGTTTTGGAAAACTTTGACACATATTCGGGTCTCCTGACCATGAGTGTCAATGTCTTAGCAGAGTTTTTTAGCTCTGTGCAGAGTATATCGTATCCTCATTGTTAAAATGAACCCTTTTAGTGTTCTGAGGATTGGATTTCTGGTTGTTTTAATAGGGGTAGTTAATAAACTTTTAGCCCCAACCGAGAACTATTTTATCTATATCCAACAATAGCGGAGAGGTTTTTAGTGAAGTGTTCGGTTTATTCCGCCTTCAGCTATTTCGACAGTTAAAATTCGGCCTTTTATGGCCGTACACTTCCTTTGAAAGTTTTGAGATTTGGACGAAGGTTTTCCCTTTTCGGGGTTCTAGAAAACTTGCTACTTTTCGTAGAAGAAGGAATTTTTGATTTAGAATCCTATTTTGCCATGTTTGGCTTCTTACAAGTTGCACGTAAAAAGGTGATGCTTTTAGCAAGTTGGCCAGAACAACTGTAAAACCTTTAACGTAGGTTTTGTGTTTACCACAAATTACTCTTTCAGGAGGGCTGTTCGAAGAGTTTTTAGTCTTTTAGAGTTTCTGAGAGACCTTCTCTTACAGGATGTTTAGCTCAGAACTCTGTTAATTAAAATTAATACTTCAATTAAATGTTTTTTGTAACCTGGCTCTGAAAACATGGCTCTGCTTTTGTGGAAAACATAAAGTAAATCTGACAAATTTGAATGAGTAAACACACAGTTTTTTGGCCAAATGTACCACCATTTTCCACTTAGGCATAATCAAATACTGGAAAACTTTTCCAAATCCCCCTCCTCTTTGACCTCTTACCCAGGACACAGATTAGTAACACGTGATCAAAACCCCCTTCGCAAAATCCTCCTAACGGACCTGAAGCTTAACCGAAGTGATGAGAAATTTCTTCTTATATCTTTACATTTTGCACCAATATCTGTGTTGACAAAGATGATACTATATAGCAGCTGAAATTATCGTCTCAGATTTTAATCGATTTTAATACAACCAATGATTGTCAGAAACCAGATTCCTTGTTACCACTTAATAGCTTTTCAGAGGACTGTAACCGAGTCCACCACCCAATTCCGATTCCACAGGCCACCATTCCGGACCAATTCAGAGTACAATACCCTCCGATTTCGAGCCAAGTTCGATTCCAAGTTTTCCAATTCCGGGCCAATTCCGAGTCTGGCCATTTGACAATGTAGAGACTCATACAACTATTTTTGTACTGTTTATAATTACACGTATTCTCACTTAGTCACTGTAATACTCTTCCTGACCTTGTAATTTAGTTGACTGTATGTGACCATTTACTTGACAAATTGTGCACCAGTAGAAATATTGCCTCGGCACATTAATGAAACTTTCATTTTTGTGAACTCGACTGAAACCGGCTCCGAGTCCGGGTCCAGCTGAGCCCATTCCGGGCCAATTTCGATTCCATGACCTCCCATTCCGGCCAATTCCGAGTCCGGCGAAAAACGGACTCAAGTCCGAGTCCGGACTTAGATTTTACAGTTTACACTTTCGAAGGACGGTCAATACCAAGAGATAAAATAGATGAAAGAGTAATACTTACGAGCACAGTGGGTGTAATTTTGGCCAGTTCTCCGTCTAGGCTTCGACATACACTTTGAGCTTCTTCGAATGAAACAACGCCTGCTTGTTCAATTATTGCGTAACAATTTCCGTGTATAGCAGGAATCATATCTCCACAAAAGTCAACTCTTGTGGTTGTTGCTTCATCTTGAGTTGTGTCTTAAAAACAAAATGGCCGGATCAAAAAATCATTCATTAGTTCACAAGTGGATGTTATATAAATTGAAACATTGACTGACATCGGGAAGGGATGGCCCAAAGACGACGTAATTCTATTCAAAAGGCCGGTCAAGAATTAGAGTAAGTGGAGATCAAATAAATATGACTGGAGGGAAAAAAATGTTTATTAAATGCAGTTTTGTGCGTTGGGGTTACAAAAGCGTTTACCTTTCAATGAAGAGGTAGCACCTATAACGTAAAGAGCAAAAGGTCGATTATAGGCAATGACAACTGTACATTGACAGTTTTATAGTCATAATACTTGTTTAAAATTATGAATGTTATGCTTTACAAACTAAAAGTAATTTTTATTATAACATCTTAGATTTTTCGTATTTGTTTTGATTTATCACTTTTTGCTCTTGCCCATATAAAATTACATTCTGCGCATGTACCTCCTAACCCAAAGGGGTGTTACCAACTAGTTCTTTATAAACACATGTTGAATTGGCTGGGCTGAAATCTTTTTTAAACCCCAACATTCCATTGTCTATGCTGGGTATATCATCGTACCAGCCATCATACTTTACCAGTCCTTGCTTACCAGGTAGGCCTGTGGTGGTATCTGAAAATATGGCAAGAAAGGACGAAAACCATATGTTAAAAAATGTCCATAAACTTGCAACTGATGAAGTATAGCTTAAAACAGTGCAAATGATCAAAACAAAACTAGTATTGTCTTAACCTGAGGTATCATAATATTTTTTTTTGTCACTTAAATTCAGTCTTACCCCGTCTGAACTCAAAATATTTGATCCTGTTTTATGCAAAGTATCTCTGTTGGTAGTGTCTAGTAAGTATCTCTTTAACAAATTATTGTCGAATCTCTTTAAAATATATTGGTTAGTCTCATCTAGTTCACGTAGTGGCTAAAGTTTCTTAGCGTTATACTTATTTATAATCTGATGTCTCTCATCTTGGAGCGTGGTATCTACACATTGGTTTAAACTTTGCCCGGAACATGTTTAACCAGGTAAGGAGATGACAAGGATCAAACCTTACACTTGACTTAAATTACCACTGCTTAGTTTTACACTCATTTAATAACATTCATTAGTAAATAAAGTATGTAGTTACTATTTGTTTACTCTGATGTTTAAAGTACATAGGTGCGACAAGACTAACAATAAAAAGAATCACACAGCACATGGTAGTACTGCAATTGGAATTCAAAAGTATTAATTTTAAAATCTGATGGCAGAAAATAATACCCACTGAAAAACTGATTGTTGGTGTTGGCTTTTCAATCCCTTGGCACTTACCAAACACATCTGTACCTCCTTCTGTTGTTCTTTCATCTTCTTCTGTTGTTCGTTCTGGCACGTCTGTTGTTTGTTCTGGCACGTCTGTTGTTCGTTCTGGCACGTCTGTTGTACGGACTGCCCCCGTTGTCACCTCCCCATCATCAACGGTTGTTTGGTCTTGTTCTGTTGTTTCCGCTGATAAAAATTAAAATATAAAAAGAACGCTTTCAGTGTCTACCGGTCAAGATGTATTTATACAGTTCAAAAGTTAACATCGATCTCATCAAATTAAGGAAGTTGACACAACAAAACTCCAAGTTAAGTAGCTATTTGAAAGAAAGTCACCAGGTTTTCTGTGGTAGATACACAGGAGGTAAACATCTTAATAATTTACCTTACAAGTTCGAATAAGCAATAAATAGTATTCAGAATGATATGACAACACAAACGTTTCACGGCCGCAGGACCACAAAGATTACTTTAAAATTTGCAACCAGCTATTCGCCCTGATTTTGGCGAAAAAGTCCGATGGGGTTTGTACAATTATACAATTATGGGCATTATTAACTTTTTCATTCACATAGGTGGCACACGACCAAATAAAACTAGATGAAGGGATCAGAGTAAACGAGACCACCATACGTCAAACTAGAGGACAAAATCAAATTTAATTAATCACACAAAATCAGTGCAATCAAATTGCAACTTTCTACCGTTGTCTTAACGCTTGGGGGAATTGCTGAAATTTTTAAAGACCTTTACTCTTGTTCGTTGGTAATTAAAGTACTGATATGATAATGATAATATCATATGTTAATAGGTTTAAACTTTGCCTACCTATGAACTCTGGAGGCTTCGTTATACAGTCTGTTAAAAGTAAAAGAGTAAGTTCAAATTGTATCTATGCAACAGAAAAAAGACTGTGAAGATGACACTAAAATACCTTACCTATTTTAAACCTGTATCAGATTAAACTCATGAGACTTTTCGTTCGTAAAGAATGTATTTCTTTTTCAAAGAAAGAGGATCAATAATTTTTAAGCTTTTTTAAAATATACTGGAACTTACACAATTTTAAAGTACCCCAAACTGAATCTCATACAAACGTAAATGAATTTTAAGTCATTTATTTTACAGAAGGACAAACTGGAAAGAAACCCCCATAACCTTACGGTATACAGTATGCCTGCAAATCATGGCAAATATATAAAATGACATTTTCGAGATCATTATATTAATTAAGCAGTATTGTTAAGCAAAATACTTGATCCTTCATGCATGCAAACTCAGACATACACTTCCACCTCAGTTGCATCAGTAGTGTAGTGTGGACAGGAGAAACCACTTTTTGAGGTGGGTAAATAGGGTGGTTGGCTGAGAGGGGGTAAGGCGAAGGAAAAGAGCAACGTCCTGTTAAGCACAGGCAATGATATTGGGCCATGCCTTTCTTGTTGCGGACATGTCATAAAAATTGGCTGTGTGGTGTTTTTCCTCCATGTACGTAATGACAGGTTTTAACATGTTTCCATACATTAGTAAATATAAGTATGTATTTAGGAGGTACAAGATGGGTTGACAAATTATTTCTTTTTTGTTGTTGTTTCTCTTTTAAATTAAACGTTAAAGAATGACATTTATAGTGCTATAGGTAAATCCTCTTAGCCACTCACGTTGAGCATGGAGACAACGATATATATATATATATATATGTATATTTATGTCTATATAATATATGAGAAAAGACCGCGTATGCTCCATGAAACATAACGATTAATATAAAACATTCCAAAGATGATATAATAAGAGCACAGGTACGATAACAAAGTGTGTATTTATATATATATATACATGTATATATATATATAAGATGCAACCTCGTTTAAATTTTTATTTCTTGACGTTTTTCAGTGCAAGCCAATCCATCATTGGCCAGGTGTATTGAACTACCTGAAGGAGACAGATGGTGGGGCTGGGGCTCTACCCAATTATTCGGACAGACTCTTTGCTGTTCGGGGGGATAATATACGCTACTTTTCTGCATACTAGAATTTCGGACATAAGTGATCAGCCAAAGCTTGAAAGTAATCCTTTAAGCTATGAAACTATTGTATCTACAACAGCATTCTTTAATGTTACAAAGTATAGCTGACCCCCAAATCTTGACCTTTCGTAGGACATTACTCAGAAATGTTTACTAACAAAACTACATTTACTAATTGATTCCACACGAATAAAAACCTTGCTATGAAAATGTCATAGTCACCCTATACAATTTTGAACGAATAGAACAATTTTGTATCTAAATGCTGTTATCCTTTCTAAAAAGGTCCTAAATTGGAGGGCTCCCTCACCTGAGTTAGACCCTTTCCCATTATAATACTTTAAGTTGCAGGACAAGTCTCTCCAATTTCTTTTCAAAACAGAATTAGCCGCTTCTGTTTTCTATCGGGACCTTTTTGTTTTTGATCTCCTCATAAGATATCTAGCTACGCCACCGAACTGGTGTATGAAAGATTCACCATTTTGACACCTTCATATTTTTTCATTTTGTTCAAAAAAGTTTCCGTAGTTTGATTTTTTCGATGAAGGCAAAAAATAAACCGTCAATTACGGCCTTATTCTATTTCAAAATTTAAGGGATTTTAAGCAACATCTCAATTACCCCCGCAACACTTCTCTCACTTATCACATATAGAATGTTTTGACTGGAGTGACTGTTGTTTTTTCCGTCGAATGGAGGATCAACTATTTAACCACATAAAAGCGTCATTACAGATCAAACAGACATCATGAATATGCACAGTAAACTTTGGCATCTTCCAACTTGCTCCTTTTTCAATATATTTTTCGGTTGAAATATTATTTGGTTAATCTTCAAAAATATCTTGTAAAATTTTGGGTTTAAGTATAACAAATATTTAAAGATCGAGGGTACAATATCTCTAACACATAACACCTAGTCGCTTTATAGCAGTAAAATGAATGTTATTTCTATAGTTATATTTGTTTCATTGCCTACATATATCCTGTTTTATGGTAAACAACTGCGTCTTCAAATGACCTTTAACCTCATAGATCATTTAAAGTGTTTACCAAGTTTCAACCTTCTGAATTCTGGTAACCCAAATTACCTCTGACCTCAACCAAAAATAAGAGGGGTCATTTAATCAATACAGGCCATTCACATGTTAGGTCTAAGATTCATCAAAGTTACCCCCTGCTAGAGATATCATTTTTACAAGGTTTTAACTTTTTGACCTCAGATGACCCCAAATAACCTTTGACCTTCACCAAAAGATGAGGATCACTTACTTAATATTTGCCATCAACATGATAAGTAAGAGATTCATCTCAGTTGTGGTTCTTGTACTATCATATTTACAAGATTTGACCTTATGACGTCTGGTGAACTCAAGTGACCTTTGACTGCCACAAAATATCATCTACTTAATGTGGGTCACCTTCTTGCCAAGTATGAGATCCCTTAAGTTTCCCTACATGAGATATATAGTGTTTACAAGGTTTCAACCTTTTGACCGTCAATGACCCCACCAAATATGATGAGGATCATTTACTCAATATGTGCCATCCACATGCTAACTAAGAGATTCATCAAATTGCCCCGCTTGAAGTATCATGTCAAAAAGATTTTGACCTCTGTGACCTCAAATGAAATTGACCCCCCCCCAAAAAAAAAACAACAGGGACCATCTACTACTTAATGAAGGCCACCTGCATGTCAAGTATATAATCCCCTGAACATTCCCTGAATGAAATATAGAGTTTACAAAGTTTTAACTTTTTGTCCTCTGATGGCTTCAAGTGACTTTTGACCTCCAACAAAAGCAATAGGGATCATTTAATCAAAATGGGTCATCCACTGGCTTCGTATGACATCAATCAAAGTTCCCCTTCTTGAGATACAGTGTTTACAAAGTTTTGACCTTCTAACATCTGGTGACCTAGAATGACCGTTGAACTCCACCCTTCTTGAGATATGTTTACAAGCAAAGTGTCACATACATATACACACATGAGGCATCACTATGGCCATAGATTCCTCCCACTACGTCAAGGAATAATAAACCAGAAAGCCAATATTATTAGTAATTCTTTGCCACTTGGATATAATTTTGGTACTGTAATTTCAAGATGAGGGTGTTATTGTTAAAAATACTGCTTAAATTCAGATACACAATGTTAACATGATGGCAATCCAAGGAGTTCCTGTTCTCCACCCAAGAAATCCTTTGGCTTCTCAGTTCCTAGTGAAGTTGATATCTGTAATTTTGTTGTAACAATGGGTTGGTGGCATCAGATCACAAAATTTAATTAGGATTAATGATTCATAATCCAAATTCTACACTATTGATGGTCTGAATTTTTTAAAGAGAAGGCAAATCTAACTGTGGGTACTCACTTTCAACTCGACATCTTTGATGTACCCGCTTCAGTCTTGAAAGAAAGACACCTACACTTGTGCCATTAATAAAAACAGTGCTGAAGCGTATCGACCTAGCAGTATTGCATTCTCAAGTTTCAAACTGTTAGCTTTGGCGCTGGTTAAGCGTACGAGTATTTGGGGTATGTACCCGATGGAAACAAGTCTTTTCAAAAAGACTTACAATCTATCATAGATTTTGCTTTATATGGCTTTGACCAGCACAGTGAATGTCTTCGAGACACAAGTTCTCATAACCTTCCACCTGCATTCCAAGTTTGGGGTCAGTATTTTTTTCAGTTTAGGACCAGGGTCTCAACACAATTTTGACCTCTATATTTTCATTTGACCTTCTAACCTTGAGGCTTTTGAACTCAGGAGGTCAAATGTCAAGTTGCACAAAGAAGTCTTGAGACATGAAGCTATGCCAAGAAACCAGGACCATTTGTCGTTTCATTCAAATTTTATTGCCAAATTTGGAAAGTCACTCATTTAACCTTTCTAGACCTTTGATATATCATACTGACGGTATTGGAGGCACAAATTCTTAGGACTTTGCATCTGATTACCAAGTTTGGAGTAAGTAGTTCTTTCCCTTTTGGATGAGGTCACGACACAATTTTGACTGCCAAATTATCATTTGACATTGTGATATTTGACCTCAGGAGGATAAATGTCAAGGTGTGCTAAGAAGGCTTCAGTCAGAAAGCTATGCCTTGAAATCAGGACCATTTACTGTTTCATTCAGATTTCATAGCCAAATTGAAAAATTGCTAACTTTGACCTAACTTGGCCTTCGACCTCTGACCTATCATACTGAGGGTACGTGAGACACAAGTTCCAAGGACAATGCACCCACCAAGTTTGGGCCCAACCTTGTTCTTAGTTTGGGAGTTGGCTACACACTTTTGAACTTGCAAATGTCATTTGACCTTTTGAACCTTTGACCCGAATTTTACACATATTTGGTCACTTGACCAAAAAACAGGACCTTCCTCACTCTTTTCTGAACCACCCCTGAGGTTTGGTGATTAAGCCCTTAATTTCCTTACATTGCATTTCCATGGTTATGGTGGTTATGGTGACTGGCAGAGGGTAAACATGCACTTTTTAACACTTAACGAAGCACAATATCTCATCTCTACATACTAGGTATGTGGGGATGAGATCAAAGTCCATGGGCATAAATCAAATCAGACAGATTGATATCATGTGAATATGGTCAATAAATCAGTTTCTCCATGAGAGTGAGATAATGTAGTCTCTTTGCTAGTTGAGTTGCATGTCGCAATTCCAGCTGAAATAGCAAAAGTTGACATGGTAACGGTTTATGTCCCCTAGTTACTAGTTTCAGGGTCTAACTAAAGGTGGAATACTCCAGGGTGACTGGAAAACCATAACTAAGGTAAGGGTCAAAACGTGTCTGTAAGTGTGCGAGTGGGTGGGTGGGGAGGATGTGCCTGGGTGTGTCCATGTGTGTTTGTGTCTTATTTGTTTTGTTAAAATCTCCTAAACGGCTGGGTTGATTTTCTTCAAACTTGGTGAGAATGTACCCTAGGTCGAACCCTTGTGCCAAACTTACTACTGGAAGTAAAGATCAAAAGTTAATTTTTGTGAAAATCTTTTTTCCAACTGTATTTGAGTGAGGAAACATTCCATGCACATGAAACTTCACACATATGATAAATGTATCTAGTGCTACTTATGTGGTTGCCATGGAAACAGAGTTCAAAAGTCATTTGATGAAGGAAAACACATTTTTAAGGAGAAATTTTTGTCATTAACAGCCTCCTTGCTAGCTGGACCGATTCTCTTCAAACTTGGTGGCAAGGTACCCCAGCGTGGGAAACTGCATATCGCAGACGCCGGAAGAAAAGGTTCAACGTCAGATGTCAAAGTTCAACTTGTTTTAAAATTGTTTTTGGCTAAAGTTCCAAGATGACGCATTCCACTGATGTGAAACTTAACACATTAAGTAGGTATGACAACTTTTAGCAAAATATATTGAAAGGTCAAGTGACAGGAGGTCAAATGTACAATTTTTTTTTTTTTAAAACTGCTACTAGACAAATGGACTAACTTTCTTTAAACTTGGTTTGCAGGAAATTGTGTCAGACGTTGGAAGTAGAGGTCAAAGGTCAGATGTCAAAGGTCAAGTTGTGTGAAAATTGCTTTTTGACTATAATTAGTTCTAAGAAGAAACATTGCTCTGAAATGAAACTTCACATCCATAAAAGTGATGACAAGTTATACTAAAATATGTGGTCGTTATTCTCCAAACTTGGTGAATGGGTGCCCCAAGGAGGGAAATAGTTAAGTAGTTAAGGTCAGATGTCAAAGGTCAAAGGTGTAGAAATCTTATTTCCATATGTTTTAGGTTAAGTTGTGAAGTGAGTCGATATACGTACTGTTATCACATTGAATGACGTGTACTAGTAATGGGATATACAACTCCGTAGGTTGTCCTCTCACTGCCAATGTTGTTACATACCGAACGAAATAAGATGCAAATATATTTCATACTTGACAATCATGTTTACAATATAGGTGTTTCCCTTTTTCCTTATCATGTTGACAAGGTTTCCAGTTTGACCCCCAGTGACCTCAAATGACCTTTGACAACCACCACTTTTTTACAGATATCATGTACTCAATATCAGTTGACAACCCACAATGCAATTGCATGAGATTCTTACATGTTTCTTTCTTGAGATGCCATCTTCACTGGGTTTTATCAGTTTTGGATGAAAAGTATGAGATTCATACATATTTCTCATATTGAGATATCACATTTTATACAAGATTTTGCGATTTGAGCTTTGATGACCTCAAATGACCTTTGACCAAAAAACAATAGGAATGATCACCTCAACGTTGTGCACCCACATTCCAAAAAAAGAGATCCCACATTATTAGAAACCTTGAGATATCCGGTGTGCGAAGAGTTTTAAAGTTTTCTACTGTTTTGATTGCTGGTGACTCAAAATAAAATTAAAGCTTCTCCAGCATTGTTAGATTGCTTATACGTTAGGTGGGGGCACTCCGACACAAAGTATAAGATTCACAAAAATTTTCTTTCTCCAGATACTGTGCTTTAATAAAAAGCTTTCAGTTTGACCTCTGGTGACCCCCAAAAATCTTTTACCCTCTACAAAATTAGTATATATCTTCTGCTTTATGTGGGGCAATCTCATAAAAGGTGTGAGATTCATCAAATTTTTCTTTCTTCAGATACTGTGCTTTAACACAAAGCTTTAGCAGTTTGACCTCTGGTAACCCCAAATAACCTTTCACCTTCCCCAAGATTAGCAGGGTTCTTCTGAATAGATTATATGCTTGAATTAAACGTGAAAGAAAATACATTAAAAAATCAAAATCAGTCTATCACAGTACCTTTATACATTTCTGACTAAAAACTTTCATAACCGGAATCAACGGTAAGGTTAAACTAGGTTATATTTTAATTTCAACAAATGCGTGTTAAAATGCTAGAGCCACTGCTTGAATGTTCATGCCCTCAAAGTCTGTTGCCTGCTTCAAGCAATTTTTGTTTAAGTGTAAAAGAAAAGCCTGCTGAGAAGGCAACTAAAGACTTTCCCACTGTCTACCTTTAAATTCCTTTTGAAAAATTGTAAAATTTCCACACCTTAATTTGCTTTTTGATAAGTCAAGAGTTATAAGGAGTGGACATAAATTTATCATAAATGTTGTGCTTACCATTTACAGCTGATAACTCACACTGACTTCCACTAAATCCAGTCCGACACCTATGCAAATTAAAAAAAAGTCAAGGCACATTCACAATTTTGAAGTTCTTGCAACATTTCACATCGTATGACATGTTGTGTCTTTTGTTTAATGAACTAGAAGCAACTGTACTGTACAGTCAACTAAAAATACCTGGTAATGATATAGTGTAGCCAGATGAAAAAATAACTTGATCAATGTTGTCAAAATCTACACTTCAGCCTCTATCTCCATCAAGGATAGCAAACCACTGTACTCCATTCCACAACAGATACCTCTTAATCATATTCTAGATAGATGCAAAGAATAGCATGATCAATTGTTTTCAAAAGTAGACTTTAAATCAAGGATAGTAATCAGAATGAAATACTGTGTCAATTACTCACTACATCATTACTAACCAGTGATACACATTTAGGTGCCTTAATTAGAACTAACCTTATGATGAAGCTTTTAATCTCACAAAATTTCTCTTCTGTAAATACTAAAAAAATATGTAAATCATCTGAAAACAGCTGTAATCACACTAAACTTCAAATACAGGATAATAAACCAATCTACTCACGTGCATGTAGGAGATAAATCAGCAACATTTTCCATACAAGTACCTCCGTTGTCACAAGGGAAGTCAAGGCACAGCTCATTAGGCCTTCTTACTGGAAAAAACAGTAATTGCAGGCTGCAAGTCATGAAACACTGTACATAGCTCAATATTAAAGTGGATAATATTCCCCATTTTATTTGTTCACACCCCCAACACCTCTTCTGCCACCCAACACACATATTTATAGTGGTTTGCTCATTCTCCCTCTGACACAGTGACCATCTGTTCCCCCATGGCCTTACCCTATGCAATCTTAGAGATTTGCTCTAGTCACCGGTAACCCTACCATAAGGAAACTTTTACATTTGGGTTTTTCATGAGTGAAAAGACCAAATGTAAAAACTTTACCTCAGGGCAGGGTTCCCCTGACTAAGGTTTGCACATGCTACCATCTGACCCTACCATCTTCTTCCTCTAATGGAAACTGACTGCAGTAGTTTAGCTGAGAAAGAAGGAGAAAGGGTAGCCCCAGTCAGAAACTTTCTGAGGCTGGCAATTTCAGTTTGCTGCAATGAAAAATATACCAGGGGTAACAAATTCAAGGAGCACCTGAGCACCACATGCACCAGGTTTATCAATCACTGCTGACTTGGTAAGTGTACCGCCTGTGACACATGTAATGAAGACCATTTACATAAACTCAGAGAAAGGACTTCTCAAGTTTAAACCACTCCACAACCTCACCAACTTCTCAACCCTACCCTATTAAATTATAACACATGCAAACCTGTATAGAGTAAAGTAAGTCAACTGACAATGTCTCCCTTCAAAATGCTTTAAAACACTTACTGTTAACACTGGAATTATCAACATCTAAGGTACTTGCGTCATCTCCAGAAGCCAATACACCACTTGCAACAGCCTCTCTCATGAACTGCTCTAATTCATTCTCAACTCCAGGTTCCTCCAGAGGAATTCTCATCAGTGCAATGACTGACCCTGCTCGATATGAGCCTACATCACACCCCAGGACTGTGGGAAACCTGACCCTTAGCCTAGAATACACCTGTGTAGTGACAAACATAAAGATTCTTGTGTGAATAGTTTCATGCGTAAAGATTTAATCAGGGGCTAGATTCACTCGTCTCTAACTGCTAGCACATTTCGGATAAAATCTGTGCCAAGTGCTGGTGTAGATAAGGTTGCAAGCACAAGTGACGTGCCAAATCAGCTTTGACCTTCCACAAAGAATCAAAACTTGCAAAGATCTTTCTTCCAAGTTCCTTGTAATCAATTGCAATGCTCAAAATAAAATTTCCAACTTTCCAAAGACTAATGGCTTGCAAAATTCCTCGTTCTATTACCTGTAACCAATTGAAGTGTTGAATAACTCCTCCAAAAGGCAATTTTCTGGCATTGTCTGCCAAAATTGTTGTCCCTCCTGTCTATGATACTACAAATAGCTGACACTGGCACTCTGAGAAGTATGTTTACGAACAAAAAACACCATTTGACAATACTCAATACCAAGATTCTTGGCAGGCCTTTTGAACAGGGACAACAGCATTTTAACCGATGACAGGGTGGGTGTTGTCAACTACTTCTGCTACTTGCGGAAACTTTACATACCCAGGTAATGGCTGCAAGTGATCAAGGTTTGCTGCTATCACAAATTAAACAGAACTTCCCTTCTATGATTCCTAGCTGATAGCAAAAACCACACGCCGAAATCTCTCATTCTCAATTGTGCCAAGACAGACAATGCTGAAATGTGCTAGGCAAAATGCCAGTCAGACCTGTGTGCAGTCACCTTTTTCAAGTTCCTTTAGCTGGATAATGGAGCGGAGGGTGAAAACCAAACAGTGTCTCCAGCAGGATCCCTTGAAAGAACACTATGTGATGACCCTCTTAATTTCCCGACCACTGATACCACTCCATCAAGGGTTGGTCATGTGTGGGCCAGTTCTATACAAGACGAAATGCACCGCTTTTTTCTTAGGTCTCTTGGGCTGGATGTTGGAGAGGGAACCAAATGTTACCCACAACTAGATACTGCTCCTCCAAAGAGGCCATATCCCCTAATGGGATGATATAGTTTACCATGGTTTCTTTCCCTTTTATTCTTGAAGTCTTTTCTGCTAAATTCAGGAGGGCAAAAACCAAACATTACACCCGAAAGGTTCTGCTTCCCAAGGAAGCTCCATCCCTTGATGGGGCATAATGTTTAAAATGGCCCTCTCTCAGCTGTCAGACTCCTACATCTAGCATGCTTGTCTCTGTATAACTTTTCTCTAAATGTCCCTTCAGCTGGAAACCAAATGATGAAAACCAACATTACCCCTGAAAGGCCTCTGCTCACTAATGTAGCCATGTCTCCTGATGGGACACTGACTTCCTCGTAACACTTCTAATAGTTCCTTCAGCTTGAAAGCAAACGATGGAAGCCAACATAGCCCCTGAAGGGAGTTCTGTTTCCAATGGAGCCATGTCCCCTGATGGGACTCTGACTTCGTTGTAACACTTTTTCTAAAAATCTCTTTAGCTGGATGTTGAGGGGTAAACCCAAATGGATTCTGGTGTCCAAAAGCACTGCATCACTTGATGATACATTAAGAGTTCATCTCAGCCATTACACCCTTTCATATTACATGTCTTACATGTCACCATTCCAGACTCTGCTGAATGAATTTTGATCTCTTTATAGCTCCCTTTTCTAAAGTCCCCTTGACTCTCTGTCGAAAAGGAATGGGGCGAAACCAATTATTACTTGCGGCGGAGTTCTGCTCCCCAAAGGAGCTACGTCCCCGAAAGAACTGCAAAATGAACTGACCAAACTTTTGACCCTAAGACCTCTACATCAAGGATCTGCCATACGTGGTTCCATTCTTGACTGGCTGGAAAGAACAGATACTACACATGGTCCTAGCCAAAAGGATGAGAAGCTGTACATTTTTACAAGTCCCCTCTACTCTCTAGCGCAGAACCAAAGGGGCGAAACCAAACATTACTCTCGAAGAAGTGCTGCTCCCTTAAGGAGCTACGTCCCCGAAAGACACAATACGTCCCCGAAAGACACAATACGTCCCCGAAAGACACAATACGTCCCCGAAAGACACAATACGTCCCCGAAAGACACAATACGTCCCCGAAAGGACAACTTTATTTACCAACCTCTTGACCCTCGATCTCTTCACACTTTAGATGGTTTGAAGACTGTAGGATATTTGTTATGGTAAAGGCTGATAATCTTTTTCCGCACTTGTTTAAGCTTCCATGAGGCGGTTCTCAATTTACTTCTTAAACCTTTAGAACATAATCATGAATTTTCAAAATCGTGCTGTGTTGAAATTATTGACCTCCTTGCTTTCAGCTCTGCCTGCCTTCTGTTTTGAATGAATCCACTTCTGACATATGGGGACATTGTTAATAAGAGTACTGAATTACTTGTTTAAGAATATGAACAACAATTCTCAAGATCGTATTACACTGAAGCTTTGCAAGAAAACTATTTTTAAGCTTCATCCCTTTAAGCTGCTCTATGTTTGTTAAAAGGGGTAAAATACAATACTGCACTGATACTTTGTTTACTTCACCATAGATTACCTTCATGACTATAAACACCAAATATAATTGAAAATAGAACAAGCCCTACTTTTAAGTTCTGTCATTTTCATTTAAATTGTTTTAGTATTGACTTAGAAAAGACATAAGGTCATACCAAATTCCATTTCCAAAATAGATTTTCAACCTCTATCTGGACAGGTCTTTTTGCATAACTTTTTGCCAGACGTTTGACAAAACTACAGCCAAATACCGCATTTCCATATGCTACTCCATGAGAAACGGATCGTCTCCTGGTCGCACGTTCGACAAGAAGTTGGGAATTAAGTTGACAAAAATGGTATTTTCTCAGACAAGGGTAGACTTCTTGTCACACGTACGACAAGTAGTCAGGATTCACTGACTGACTACTTGCCAAACGTGCGACAATTAGTCGGGGGTAATTGACAAAAGTGGCACTCTCCCGGGTAATCTCATCATGAATCCCAAAGAAAAGAGACATATTTCATAAAAATGATGAATAAACATCCACACCTCCATACAAACTCATCCCGACGCCTTCAACCTTCAGCAAAGAATAAAAAACAAAGCCTGATTTCCACTAATTAATTTTTTTATGTGTTTAGTACTCACCACTCCACATATTATTGTATTGTAAGCCCTACTGATTTCATCATTTTCAGTGTCCTCATAAACGGCTCTCCTTCCATTTATGAAAATAATTCGAAGAACTAAAACCACAAACGCTGCAGAAAAATAAGACAAAAAACAACACAATTATAAAGACACTAATTTGGTGCTGATAAAAACAACTGTTAAGAACAATCTTTTAAAACGATGCCATTCTCACCATCCAGCGGTAAAGCACTAGTGGACCATATGGGCAATATTGCATCATAAATCATTGCTAAAACAGAATTACTTTAGCAGTCTCGCCAGAGAGGCATGCAAATAAGGAAGACCGATTTTATATGCCAGTAAAAAAATACTTTCAAATGGCACTTCTAAAGTTGATTCAAACCAAAAAGGGAGAAAACAGTCACCACAAGTTTATTTTCAAAAATTTGCTCAATCTTACGAATCTCTTCTTATGACGCTCTTAAGTATTTTTCATTATTTCATTATGTTTCGGTGTAAAAACACTGGATATTGAAGGTAAACCAAAGAGTTACTCTGCATTAAGTTAATAAATGTTAACAAAATTTTGTCACATGATGGATAGGAACCATTTACGAATTAGGATGACGGGATACACTAATTCAACTTGGGAGTACTGCATTTTCCGTTTAAACTCAAGGCCGTTTTTGATCGATTGCTTACAAGTTTGGTTTAATTCTTTAAAGCTGTCTAATGAAGTTAATTCCTTTCATGTTAAAAACAAAACTTAGAAAAGACTACCTAACACAACTAGCATAAAATTTATTAAGCATAGCGAAATGAGGGGAGATAACTGTAATTTGTTTTTGCAACACATAGTCCCTATAGTCTCAACAGTCCCATTAATTGGATGTTATGGTCTATTTTGCTAGTTAGGTGGAATGGCTTGCTTGATGAATCCCATTGGTTTTGACAGGTAAAACCTCATAATTCGATCCCAAGCAGCATACAGTGGCCCAACCTACAAGAAATGAAGCAGTTTTAGATAAGTGACCTGTAGTAAAAATTACCAATGGTTAGCTGACTTTGAAGGAAGTAAAATTTATGGACAAAACTTGTAGTCTGTCAACAAGGTGGATTCTGCCACCATTTTTAAGCTTACAGCTGCTAAGTTGACTGCATAGCACAATACATGAACAACTCGTAATGATTACTGAGACCATCTTATAACATGATACATTATACATATGACAAAGGCATATATCACATTTTCAATCAATGATCCAGATGGACAGACGGACGAACGGACGGACGAACAGATCAGATGGACACTCAGACAGACACATTATTCAAGATGGATGTAAAGAACTTTCAATGTACACTTGGCCAATTTCTCTGTAACAAAGAATGTTGGACTGATAAAAAAAATATTACCAAGCTGCTGACAAAGAAAAGAGAGCAACGTACATCTACACACACCGCCAGTTCTCACAAAGTTTTCCCTGCAAACACAACTGTGTGATCCAACAGTGTTTACACACATTTCATTCTGGCCAGTGCAAATATCTGGGTAAATATCACACTCATTTATATCTGCAAAAAATTAGGAGGAAATAATTCTTGTGAGCTTAAAAATGGACAAAAACAGCAAATGCTCAACAAAATGTTACTATTTTAGTATAATTTCTCTCTCATATTTATTAATTGTCACATCTGTCACATTATTAACAAAATGCAAAACCAGAATGCATAATTGCAATGGTGCATGGGCCTTCTTCAGTAGTAGTAATGTATCTTGCAATGATCATAGCCTCTTTTTTTATCTTTCAGTTTTACTTATTGTTTTAATGTGTTTGCCCAGAATGAATTGCAAAATGTGTTCAATTGGAATAATCCACCTTCTGTATTGGCTACTAGCTGTCAAGTTTTATTTGTGTTACCAACGACAAGCATATTCATTAATGATAACCAGGCTTTGCATGCACACACTATAAAGGCAGCGGACAGTAAATGTTGTCAGTGTTCACTATACGAGCCATTTTGCCTCTTAAAAATGAGGTCAATTCATGATTGCAGTAACTATCTGCATATTTTTAAGATTGGCATCAGTGCCCTTCTACCAAAATTCTAATAAGCAGGAGCCAAGACTTCATTTTATATGATTTTTTCTCATTTCTTCTAATTTATTCTTTCCTTTCACAACAAAATATGTAAGAGTAAAGCAATCAGCCTAGACATGCATGAGAACATAAGAGTACCATTATGCGTTACCGACTCTAGCATATCATTTCTTCTAATTTATTCTTTCCTTTCGCAACAAAATATGTAAGAGTAAAGCAATCAGACCAGACAAGCATGAGAACATCAGAGTACCATTGTGCGTTACCGACTCTAGCATATCTTTCTTTCCTTTGAAGTATACCCTAAGTCCAAAATTTCAAATAGATATATATATATATATAACAGAGCTTGAAAAATGCATCTTTACAAATGTAAAATGATACATTGATAAATGAAACTTGATAAATGTTCTTGATTCTCAATCACTTGTTTTTTTTTTCTTTTAAAGAACCACATTAACACAAGTCAAAGTTCCGTCTATAGATAACAAAGTATTGTTTTCTAATTCTAACACTTTTGAAATTTACAATTGGTAGAGAAATGATTTGTTTATTTACGTTGATAAGTTTATAAAAATGAGCGACAATTGGTAAAGATTAAATATGAAACATTCAACCAATTTTTATTGTGATTTGACTGACGATGAGTTGAAGCATCGCTGGTAGATCTTGTTATTGTAGCATCTATAAGCCGAATTGAAAACCTTTATTTTGACTAAACGAATCTCACACGATGCTTATTCATTTTATCCCTAACTATGAATATTCACGTCAATACAATTGACTAGAATGATGGGGTTTCTAAACACCAGAAAGCCCAAAGGCTTAGTGATTCCTTGCCAAAAGGGGGATGCTTTGTCACACAGATTCATCCCTCAAATTTATACTTTTTGACTAAATCATTTTTAGAATGCATTCACAATTTGACCCCTGCTGACCTCACATGTAATGTAATGTCATGTTTACAAAGTTTAGTTTTTGACCCCTTGTTTTTCTCAAATGACTGGTGACCTCTACCAAAAACAAAAGCATTCCTCCTCTCAACATGACAAATCTATATACGAAGAATGAACGGTTTCTGGTCTTTCCCATCTTCATATATCATGTTAATAAGGTTTTAAGTTTTTGACCTCTGGTGACCTCAAATGACACTTGACCTCCACCAAAAATAATGGGGCTCTCCCTCTCAACATGACAAATCTATATACCAAATAAAAAAACTGTCAGTCATTGCTACCTTGAAATATCATGTTTACAAGCTAGGCGTCACATACACTCACGTACACACATCCACACACACAACATCACCATCGCATAGATTCGTCAAAGAATCAAAAAAAAAACTTTAATTCAGCAACTTTTATCTACATGCCTTATTAATTTTACGATAACATGTAATGAGAAATTTGAATCCTAAAACACCTGAGGTTGTTCTCCCAAAATTCAACTAGGTACATTTATTTTTAAGGCATGTCAAATTTCAATAAACCTTATGCATATGACATCACAGAACAAAGAGTACACCCCCAGGTGGAGGTAAGTGCATATCGGATGTGCGTTTGTGTAAAGCAGTCTGATCATACAGAGAGAGTCTAGCCCATAGGTTCTCAAGTGGTGGCCCACGGGCCATTGTAGCCATTTAAATGCCTTGTGGGGGATCCGGGGAGTCCAAAACGTTAATGAGATAAGATATTGAACAAAGAAGTGGCTACTATGAAACCCTTAAAGGAACATGCCGTCTGCAGCCCCAAATAGTGGCGGACAGCTGGCGTAGCCTTTACTGTAAGTTCACCACACATGGTATTGAACTCTCATTGCAACTACACTACAGTAGTTTATATTACTGATCAATGTAAGTAACCAATTACAGCACACAATGACGTGCTGTTCATAAGGTAAGTATGTCAGTATGACAGAAGACTCCATGACAAACACAGGAAAACTAATCCTTGGGCAATAACTAAGCATCATTGAACATCAGACCTCATTCAGGGCTCAAAAAAGCCTCAGCTAAAAAAGCCAAAGCAAGGAGTACTAGTCAGGCCTCAAAAATTGGCCCCGAGGCCAGCCTTGAGGCAAGGCTAGGCCTGGCCTCAAAACCTCCACACTGGCAAAATGGCTATTTTCCAAACCGAAGAATAACAAATTATACTGGAAAAGAAAAAACAAAATTGTTTTATATGTGTTTTACGCACTATGGACGCTTGCGGCAACATGGTATCAACACAGCAAATATAAAGTTTTCAGTTTTCCAAACTGTGTGGCAATTTTTCCAGAATAAACACCCAAATTTAAAGACTTTCAAGAATTATAAATTCCACACTTTCAAATTTTCCCTTCTGCAGGAAAACTCTGTCATGGTTTGACACTTGAACATACATGTTTTATTTCTTCAAACAGGTTGACAGACTTGTAGGTGATATCACTCACAGGTTAGATAAGCTTTTTGAGCCCTGATTTACATGGAATCATCAAATTGGAGCAGCTTACTAGCTGGCGGTACATCATCTCCAAGACTGAAAGTAGACTATTTTTAGGTTGTCATTCCATTGCTGTGTAATGCATTCTTTTGCATAAAGCTAGCTGTTCATATAAGAAACATGACCAAAGAGATGACCTTTGTAGTGGATAACTAATTGTTTTAGCACAAAGATTTAAAACTTCTTTCACTTCGTTTGCAAGATCATCACTAAATTTAGTTATTCCAACATTATATTTACAAAACAACCAAGAAACAAATCCATGTGACCTATACCAAATGTCACCAAATTTCATAAATCAAGCATTAACAATACAACTACTTCGGTTCAATAATTTATAAATGTGTACCTGTAAAAGTCAAATTTTCTCTCTTTAAAGTTATGTTGGAGAATCCATCATCTAGGACAAAGTTCACAGCTGAGAGTCTAGTATTAAAAATCTCCTCCAGGTCACCTCTACAGACTGAGGAGTGGAGATCAAACACCAGTGCCACCTCGGCAATGATGTCAGGTATAAAGCTACGCACGACACAGGAGGTGTAATTCTGCAAGCCACCAGCCGCTCTGACAATTATGTTTACATTGATCTAAAATATAGAAAAATATCACACACAATTACATAAAAATTAAGGAATTTCTAAATAATGATGTTAAATCAGATAAGTTGTAAATTAGATGCTTCAGCAGGATATTTCTCACCCTTCTTACACATTTTAAACCCCAAAGAAAAGTTGTATATAATGAATAGGAAGTTTTTGGGTAATGAACTGGACTGGTGATTCTATACCACTGCTCAAATACTACCTGGTTTGAAATTATACATCACACACAATGATCTCTTTCCAAAATTATCTTGACTACTAGGTAAGGTTGCATGCTAAAATCAGATCAACTGGAGGCACTATGATACAAATAATGAATGTTAATGAGTGTGATAGCATGAATAATTTCATGAGTTCAAAGATCCAACATTCTGCTCAACGAGGCAAAGCCAAGTTGAATAGAACATTCATCTTTCAATGAATGGAATTTTTCATACTTTTACAAGAATAGAAAACCTTCATTGTTTGTTTTATATAACACCTAACTTTCTAAATAGGCCGGATTTTGGTCAAAATTTGATTTAAGGGGCAGATAGCGCAAAACATTGTGTCATTCTATACTAACCCATGATGGATAACACACGACCATGTACTTATGCCAAATAGCCCATGGCATGTGACCACCAATCCTCCAATCAGATGGAGAGGAATTACTAAGGTGTTATATAATAACCACTATGCCGAAACCAACAATGACTAATGGTTTCTTCTATGTTACTCTTTCTTGATTAACTAACAGTGTCGAACCCATTGGCAATATCCAATATCTGCATTGGCAAATTTCCCTCATATTTTTCAAATATCTGTACTGGTTAAAATAAACTGAAAAAAGTAATATTGCCGAAACATTATTTATATAAATACCAGGTCTACATTTCACTTATAGGTTGAAATTTGGGTTTGGGTTAAAGTTCCCATGTTATTTTTTTTATGAATATGAAATGACCTTTTATGATAGTGCACAATGCAGTATATGGTTAATGTAGAGTCAGATCATTTGTTAATTTTCTGTACAGGATCACTATCAACCAATACTGAAAATTAACAAGAGCCCAGTGGGCACTATGGTTACTTGCTGAATGCAATGAAACTGAGCCATCTACTGAATGAACCAGAATTTTTGTAGATCCACAAAATCTGATTTGTGGACATTAAACATTTTGTGTTAACAAACGAATTCAAGCATAAATAAATTGCTCTGAAGGAACACATAGGCTAGTCACTTCAAGGGATATCCACGCAGACAGTATGCAGTTACAATTTGTTTTATTCAATTAAGCAATCACAATTCATGCACGCTCAAAGGTATCTGATCCAAATGATCAGTAACAGTAGCTTAGTATTGATTTAAAAACTAATAACCCATGGTAGTATGTAATTAATCAATTCCAATTTCGAACTGTCCTCATCAAACGACAAAGGCCGCTCATCAAATAACAGCCTAGTGAACTTCCACAACAGTCCTCTGCCTTGTGGGCCGAGAATCTGCAATATTAGAAAGCGGCATTTGATGCAGGTTTTCATAATAGCCGAATTAAGGATAAAAATCGTAATAGTGTAATTTCACCTGAAACTGAGATACATGGCATATCTGCAAGAGGTCCCATTTCTTTCAGCCATGGGTCGAATGTGATCTTAATGTGTGGAATGATACAGTTTTGTACTTATATGTGACGTCAGGAATTCTTGGGAATGTGCTTTTTGGCATCTGGTGATTTCACCTCTAGCATCTGACAAAACTCATATGGGATTTCTGCTGGATATAATGTAACACCATGTGAAGCATAAAATCTACCCAAGCTTCCTCCATTGAGATATAGTGTTTAAAAAGGTTTTCAGAGTTTGACCGCCTGTGACCCCAGATGACTTTTGATCTCCACCAAAAATAAAAGTATTTTCCCCACCATAAGGCATCCACATACTAAGTTTGAAATCTATACAAGCTTCCTACCTTGAGATATTGTGCTAACAACAAGGTTTTCAGTGTTTGACCCTTGGTGATCTCAGATGACCTTTGATCTCCACCAAAAACTGTATGGCACAGCTTCTCACTGTAGTGGATCTATATACCAAGTATGAAATCTACCCAAACTTCTTACCTTGAGATATTGTGTTAACAAGGTTTTCAGTATTTGACTCTCGGTGACCACAGATGACCTTTGACCCCACAAAAAACAACAGAATTCATCTTTTCCTAAGTTGAAATATTGTTAACAAGTTTTCAGTGTTTGACCCCCGGTGACCCCAGATGACCTTTCACTTCCACCAAAAGTAATAGCATTCATCTTCTCACTAAAACGCATCCACATACTAAGTATGAAATCTATCTATGCTTCTTACCCTGAAATATTGCATTGTCAAGGTTTTCAGTGTTTGACCCCTGGTGACCCCAGATGACCTTTGACCTCACCCCAAAACAATAGGGCACACCTTCTTACTATGTTGCATCCATATACCAAGTTTGAATATAGTTCATCTTTTCCTTGTTGAGTTACAGCGTACCGAAGTAAGTGCCACAGACACACATACACACACCCACGCCAAACTGACTACATAGGTTCCTTTGCTAAAGCAAGGAACCAAAAAAACATACCAATAGTTGGTTTTATCAATAAAATCTCAACAGACTACAAGAAAACATCGAAAAGTAACTTTTTCAAGTGATAATCTTGAAGTCTTACCAACTGGCAAAGCTGGAAGCTCAGAGATGTAAATTCATCTGTAAACTGAACACTCAGAGGATCACTGAAAGATGCTAACATCCCATCAACTCTTTCAATGGTAAGATTTGCCTCAAACACTTTTGATGCTATGAAAAAAAAAACAAAGAGAAAATATGAAGTGATGCCAAGCACACAGATATTTTGCTTTATTAGCAACGGGGTAAAAGAAGGAGGGCGATAACAGGGGACAAGGAATCAGTTATGTGTACCATCATATTTTATGTAGCTTTCATCACCTCAAGCTGTAGGTAGTGAAACAGCTAAATCTTTTAAACTGAATAAGTAACAAACTACAGCATTATGAGGATCAGCAAAGAAAGGGAAAAGTGACTTACAGCCAGGCAAACTTAAAATAAAATATTTCTAAACACATACTCCCCTATTGAATAAGGCTTCCTAAAATATTAATTGGATCTCACATAAATGGTTCATCCTCTCTCTCCGCAATATACTAGAACCTTAGTTCTCCAGTGTTGGCCCGCAGGCCATTTGTGGCTTGTGATGCCTATTAAGGTAGCCCAAGGAATATTCAAGGGGCCAGAAAGTCTTTTTGTATGTGCAGTTTCCTGTGTGCAATTTAGAACATTTGAATGCCACATTTTTTTCCATACGCCAACTGATTCACACATGGTGAACACAAAAGTTTAACCACAAATTTATGCTTAAAGTGAGATTTCCTCCAATCTAGAACCTCTGGGTTGCCAATTTTTGTTCCCAACTGGTGACCCATGCATCTTACATGTAGAGTTCTAACGGCCAATTTGTGTATAAAGAGTAAAATTTCATACAACTTAGGGTGGTTGAGATCCCAAATTTTCTACCCATACTGGAGACACAAGCACTGGAGACAAGGAACTATGTCAATTTTGGATTGTAGAGAGTGTTTTTCTGCTATCTAGTATGTTTGAAATGTCAAATTTTCTCAACTTAGCCACAACAAGGTTGAGGCTGAAGTTGGCTTGGGTCCCATATGGCCCCATTAAGGGACCACCATCCAAATTAAGAAACCCTAGACTCCCTACTGCTTGCTGTGCAGGCACTTTTAGAACTCTTATTTGTGGACTTAAAAATCAAGAATGTGCCCCTTTCTCTAAACCCTAGATTCACCCCTGCTGACTACTACAACAATGATAAAGCATAAAGTCAAGGAAATGTGACCTGGAGCCAAAAACACTTGACCACCCCTGTACCACACAATATCAATGCATGAGGCCTACTTTGAAACAAAACAGGAGACTATCCAGTTTGGACTTAATATTACAAGACAACCAATCTTTTAATTAGAAACTTGACCCAGTGGACATTTCTTACCTTCGCAATCTCCACCGACGAGAGCATAGCCTTGATCCAGATCACACTGACAAAGATAGCTGCCTTCCCCATTGATGCATACTTCCTCAGAGGTACATACACTGTTAGCGTTCAAGCATTCGTTGATATCTATGGTATCAAAATGCAGATACTAAACCTATGACAACAGAAAGTACTGCATACATGTCTTTACCAAAGTAACAGAGAACCTTTCCTACTCGCAATTATGATCAAGAGTGGGGGCATCCCACATCTCCTGGGGACAACACTTAAAGACATTTTCTATGCCTCAATATTGGCCCATGTCTTCTTACCAGACCGGTAAACCCTTGAAGCACTTCTCATGCTGGCCCAAAAACTTGTGTGTGATTAGGATACAAGATCACAGGATTTCCTCATCTATAAATCATCTTCTGAAGGACCTTCTTTACTTGAAAGCAGTGTTAGAATGTTAGAGGAAGATAGAAAGTAGCTTACTACTTGATTTTTATTCTTTCGTCAGTACAATAGAAATGCTTTGCGAGAATACCCCTACCCTTAGATAAAAAGAACACTTATTAAGTGTTCCGTAAGTGTTCCGTAAGTGTTCGAGCACTTTAAATAAGTGCTCCAGGGCATTCTTTAGTGTTCTTAGCTTATGAACATTAAGAGCTTTCTATCTGGAACGCTTAATTTAGGACCTATGAGCACTGGTAAGTGCTCAATGAAATGCATTAGTGTTCGAACACTTAAAATAAGTGTTCCAGGGCAATCTTTAGTGTTCTTGTTTTGGAACACTTAGGGCTTTTTATCTAGAACGCTTAATTTAGAACTTACAAACACTAGTAAGTGCTCAATTAAATGCATTAGTGTTCCAACACTTAAAAAAAGTGATCTCGGGAATTTTTTAGTGTTCTACGCATTTGGACACTTAGCCAGCTGGCCTTGTAACTGGAACACTTAAGTGTCAATGAAATCATTTCATGTTTAAGCATGTGTACACAGCATGCACACACAATGTACCATTTGCTGAGGCCTATGCTTAACAGATGAATGTTGCATTCCAGCCCTTGCTCTGTGTGCAGTGCCAATGTACAAATGCAGGACTTCGGCGTTATGGAATCACATATTTACCTGTAGTTGCACTACCAACTTTTAATTTTCTGTCCTTTTAAGCTGTTCATTAAAAGACAGAGATGTTAACAAGTCTCCATCTTCAAGTCCCAAGTCAGGTTGAGAGTCATACTAGTAACATGAAAATTATAACAAGCCAGTTAATGTGTCTAATTAATCTCTCAAGTTTAATCGCAGTGCGAATGTGCACTTTTGCTTTGCCTAATTGATAGTAATAACCTGTGGATGTACTCAGATCTGTTTTAATAGTGAGCCAGAAAGAAATGATCATTGACTTTGTTAAATGACATGGATCCCAAATTCCTCAACACCCTGAACCGAGTATCATTATGACAAACCACCAAAATTGTTGAAGAGAATCTGTAGGAATACGCAATCTGCAGAATTTCATAAAAGGGCCATAGGGCCCACATGTGACCTTGGACCAAACTTTCCAGGAAATCATACACAAATCACTAATTAAGCATTATTATGACGGATGGTCAGCTGTTTTTTAACACTACCTGTGGACCTGTGGACCCTAAGGTCCATATCTTGACAATGGACCCCAAATTCCTCAACACCCTGAAGGGTACCACAAACCAAATATTATTATGACAACCCATCAAAATTGTTGAAGGGAATCTGTAGGAGTACGCAATTCGCAGAATTCCAAAGAAAGGGCCACAGGGCCCACATGGGACCTTGGACTAAAGCTTCCAGGAAATCATATGGGGATCACTACTTAAGAATCATTTTGACAGACAGTCAACTTTTTTTAAACATTAGCTGGAGGAGGGTTTGGTCATTTTGAAGTATTTCACAAAGTGGACCCTAAAGTCCACCTTGGGAATGGACCCCAAAGTCCTGAACATCCTGATGGTACCACTAACTGAATATCATTATGACAAACCATCAAAACTGCTGAAGAAAATCTGTATGAGTACGGGATTTGCAGAATTTCTTAAAAAGTGCCATAGGGCCCACATGTGATCTTGGACCAAAGGTTCCAGGAAATCAAATGGAGATCACAAATTACGTATCATTATGACAGACCATAAACTTTTTTTAACATTACCTAGAGGAGGGGTTAACCATTTTGCAATATTTAACAAAGTGGACCCTAAAGTCCATCTTGGCAATGGACTCCAAATTCCTCAACACCCTGAAGTACCACTAACCGAATATTATTATGACAAACTATCCACATTGTTGAAGAGAATCTGTAGAAGAATGCAATTTGTAGAAATTCATAAAAAGGGCCATAGGGCCCACATGGGACCTTGGACTAAAGCTTCCAGGAAATCAAACACAGATAACTGATTAAGCATCATTTATGACAGACTGTCAACTTTTTTTTAACATTAAATGGAGGAGGGGTTAAACATTCTGCAATATTTCAAACGGTGGACCCTAAGGTCCATCTTGGCAATGGACCCCCAAATTCTTGAACACCCTGAAGGAACCACTAGGCCTATAACTAAATAGTTTTATGACAAACCACCAAACTGGTGAAGAGAATTTATAGGAGTATGCAATTTGCAGAATTTCATAAAAAGGGCTTAGAGCCCAGTGACCTTGGACCAAAACTTTCAGGAAATCAAAGTGTACCCTAAGGCACAGAGTGGACCCTAAGTCCCATCATGGCCATGGAATCCATATTCCTGAACACTCTGAAGGTAGGCTACCACGAACAGATAATCATTATGACAAACTGTCTACATTGTACAACAAGAGGGAGAGGAAAATCATTTTGAAGAAGTTCATAAAATGGGCCATAAGTTAGGGCCCACATGGGACTGGACTTAAAATTCCTGAACAACCCAAATGACCCACCACCCAAGGAAAATTGTGTCCAAGTTTCAAACAAATTCAATTGGAAGCATGTAAGAGGAGAAGCATTTTGAACACTTGTGGACTGTCAGACAGACAGAGTGATGCCTAGTGATCACAATTATAGCCTACTCACACCAGCATGCCGGTACGGTACGAGCTAAAAATGCTGCAGACCCGTATGTGTAGAAGGTTCTCAAGCAGTCAGTCACTTAACTTTCGTGAGCTTGCTCTACGTTACTTTTACTTACAAATTCCATTAATCTACATTTCTTACATTTTACAGTCACCACAAGTAACGTTAGGTCTTGCGCTATCCTAACGTACGTAGGCCTAGGCCATATAACTACCTGCAAGAATGACAAAAATAGACGTCAAATAGCAATTGCTGAATTTGGAATGAAATTCCAAAAATGTGGCGCTATCCTAACGTACACTGTATACGGGACGTCGAGCCTATGCGGACTCGTATCACCAAATAAGCTCGTCGTAGCTGGATTTTTCTTCCAGTTTAGCAACGGGTAAAAAGTTGGGTTTTTCGTGCCCACGTTTGTGCTGCTTTAGACTGCACGATGTCTTACGTTGCGTGTCTAAGTACCGTTGCACATGAGTGTAGAACAGGGACCGCGGAACCAATTTTGAGGTGAGGGGGGCTAAGTATCGAAGCCCCCCAATATGTCTGGGCCGTGGCCTAGGTGAAATCCCAAGGGGGTAGTTCGTGACACTGATAAGTAGAGCTTCAAGGGGCGTGCCTACAGATAGAAAACACCCGGGTGGTCCCCTTTTTTCGCCTGGGTATGCAGGGGTTTCATCTTTGGAGAGGGTGCTGAGGGGAGGATACATGTAAGCAGTGGCGTAGCCAGGATTTTTTTCCAGGAGGGAGACCTAAAAAATTTCCGAATTCTCTTCTGAAAATTTCCGAATTTTTTCTTCTTTTATACTAAAACTCAAGTTGAATAATTTACATTTCTCAAAGCATATTACACCTACACAGTATTATACATAGGAATTTGCATTTACTGTAATACGTACTACCCATACACTTGTGAATGTAGGCCCTAACCTCATTTTACCAATAGACCTTTGTAGGGACGTACAGGTTTGTAGAAATCGCCTAGCGAAGCGAGGCGCGAATTTTTTACTTCTTTTTGAAATTGAAGCCTCCAAATCTATTTATTTCCCACATGTGTTGTACTTACTTAATGTTTTTCCTTTTTTATGTAGGGAAGAAAATTATCTTTAAAGTGTTTTCCATGTCAATAGTTAGTATCAAGGGATTCTTCACAATTTATTGTGATCCGTGACGTGCAGGTCATAGTACAAATTATTTAGGCCTAATACAGTGGCCAAAATCTTAAAAGTTGTATTCACACATTATCTTCACTGAGTAGGAAAAGAAAACAATATTTATAAATAATAACCACATAATGTCTTATAGAAATAAATTCTGTTAAAAAATTAAGTTTCATCACATGCCGAGCGTAGGTGAGGCAAAGAAATATTTGATATATTTCACTACACTTTGCTAGATGTTGCCACATATAAGAATTTTTAGATGCCGAGCGTAGCGAGGCAAAGAAAAAATTAATATGTTTTACTACATTTTGCTATAATTCGCTAAACATAAGCTTTATCAGATGCCGAGAGCAGCGAGGCAAAGAAAAAATTTGATATATTTCACTACATTTTGCTATGTTTTTCGGAAATTTTTACCCTTTTTCGGAAATTTTATCTTTAGCTATGTTCCGGATATTTGAAAATATCCGACTTTTTTAAATTTCCGAGACAGAGGCGACGGCCCCCTCTGCCCCCTGTAGCTACGCCACTGCATGTAAGGCCCTGCTTAAGTGCAAAATTGTGCTGTTCTTATAGAGCTTCGTAAGGCGTTGGATTAATTATATGTTTTGGAATCCTCATTGTGTATAGTGATTTTCTTCTGTTCTGGTAAGTTGTTATGGAAGGGGATGTTGCCTAAAGGGAGGTATGTCACCTTTATTATTTGAGAACTTTTTTTGGTCTAAGTTTTGCTAGATCCAAAATGGTGCTATCTTTGGTAAAGTTTTGGACTGATTACATAATCTAATTGTTAATTATTTACTGAATTTTCGGCTGCTGCATGACACTCCTACATTGCAGTTGCGGGCTTCCCCCTAAGCGCTGTTATTCGTCACGAGGAGAACCTCCGTAGCGTATAGGCTTTGCAAATAGACTGATAGATGTTTAGTCGAAATGTCTCCCAGATGCCCATGAAGGGGAGGAATGATAAGTTTTACACCTTAAAATTACATCTACTTCTTTACTTAAAGATTTCGTCCTTTACACACAAATTAAGATTTCAAGAAGAGAAGTTAAATTTAATTTAAGGGAAAAGTGCAGCAACCCCAATTTTAATTTGTGTACTCGGGTATACTATTTCATAAATGGCTATTGATAATCATGAACAATGTGTTTCTCAATGGGTTTTGAAATTTACGTCCAGAGTAACTCCTTGGTTTACCTTCGGAACATGTAATATTTATATTCTAACATACTAAAGATTGTTGAGGTGAAATTAGCTAGTATTTGTTAAATTTAGTTGTTGATCAAAATAAGTTTGCCGCAACAGCTTGTGCCCTTTAAAATTTAAAGTTTCTTTACGTACAAGCTCATTGAGTCTAGCTAATGATAAAGGTAATCATAGCCGTTTTTATCTTTAATCAGCGTAAATGCTTTTATATTCAAGCGGTGTATCTTGTAGGAGGGACAGGGTTTATTTCTCAGGAAAAAAAAAACTCACATAAGAACGCGTCCATGGAGAGAGTGCGGGACCTCCGCGGGAACATTTTGGGAAAAACGAGTCCTTATTTGCAATTAATGATGTTTTTTGAGGCTTCAAAAAAAAATTTGGACACTGATATTTTCACCATATCAGTATTTTTTCTAAAGGAGGGGGGAAGTTTTACCCATATCCCCCGCAGTATGCTGTATGTAATTAAAGCCTATCCTTTATCATAAGGTGGCCCAAAATGCCCATGGCAGAAAAAGTTCGGGGGCTAAAGCCCCCCTAGCCCCCCTCCCCGTCTCCACGGTCCCTGTAGAAAAAATTGTACTAATATTATTGCCTTCACCGTCTCGATCGACTTCCTTGCGTTGGTTTCACCATAGTTAATATACGCATGTACAAATATATATATATATGTAT